>JADBJO010013537.1:0-15000 GCA_016801955.1 Conus betulinus | reverse complement strand
AATAACATACGTGTCAGGGTGGTTGGTGGTTTAATTGTACGTCTTTCCATCCGGCAGATGATATTAGACGGGAAAAAAAAACCCTCTTAAGTCATTTCAACACATACATCTGCATACACTTATGAAGAGGAAAACAGCATATCAGTTAAGGACCCTCATAATAGTCTAGCTACATCAACACTGACTAAAGTGGCGGCAAACTCAATTATGCATGAGTCAGACAGAACTTGACTCTCGTTTTCATATTTATCAAGATTGATACCTCTCGCCTTATACATTTTAGTTAAAACCGACAATATAATAGAAGGTGATGCACAGAGATGAATTTTCCACAGACACACACAACTGCAGGAGAAAATTTGGTCTTCCATGTGTTCAGCCTTAATTTTGTGATAATCTTAGCCAGATGACGTGAGCTGCTAGGCAGTGTATAGCATTTCTCACAGAAAAAGGTTTTGTAAACGTTAGTGTTCCAGGTTGAATAATATTTCACACACTTACAAGGATGTAATGGCAAATTTTGCACACATTCTGAACAGTTTTGTGTGCACCAAGTTTAGCTAGATTATCTGCTATTTCATTCCCTTTGAGACCACAATGTGAAGGAATCCAACAGAAGTCTACGAATATACCCTGAGACATAATACAGTGTATCAGATACTTTATTTCATGTAGAAAAATCTCATTTGTGGTTAATAATATATGTAAAGCCTGTCGTGTGTGTATGGAGCAAAGCAGCCAACGTGTTAGACACATTTAGAAAACTAGAGACCCCCACCAGTGATTTTAAACGTATGTAAATCAAAGAGCACTCTCAAAACAATAAGTCAATGCTGCCACAGAATATGACCAGCCAACCCCCCCCCCCCCCCCCCCCCCCCCGTCTATGTCTATGTCTCTGTCTGTCTGTCTGTCCCATCTGTCTCTCGTCTCTCTGTCTGTCTCTCTCTCTCTGTCTCTCTCTCTCTCTCTCTCTCTCTCTCTCTCTCTCTCTCTCTCTCTCTCTCTCTCAAGAAATCACAATGAAAGTAACGTGTTTTCATTATTAAAGCACCAGAGGTGAGGTAAATGATCAGATAGTAATCTGTCAAGGACAGTTACAATAATAAAACCATAAGCAAATGTTAAAGAGAGGTGTGGAAGTTACAACATATTCATTCATCATCAGAGGTGTGTGTGTGTGTGTGTGTGTGTGTGTGTGTGTGTGTGTGTACGTGTGTGTGTGTGTGTGTGTGTGTGTGTGTGTGTGTGTGTGTGTGTGTGTGTGAGAGAGAGAGAGAGAGAGAGAGAGAGAGAGAGAGAGAGAGAGAGAGAGAGAGAGGATCTATAGAATGTACTGTTTGACAGTTTGACAAACTGCAAACGTTACACACTGAAGGCAACTACATATACTATTTCGACCAAAACTGATGACATAAAGCTGCGTGTTTGGGGCAATCAAATACAATCACTTTCTTTCTTAGTGATCAATTGCCCTACTGACAACCCCCACTCACAAAGCTTCCAGAATAAGGCATCACCATCAGAACCCTTGAATTCACCAACCACATGTTCTCACATATCAGTGTTCTGGTATATCAGTGGTGTTGCACGCTGTGCCTGTCTTTTCATGATCACACCGATGACTAACTACCCATACAGGCCTCACACCACAGCTCTACAAGAGGCCAGGAGCCCTAGCCATGCCAGAACAAGTCCTCTGTAACTTCATCAGTTTTGTTCAGGCCCTCCATCCATCCATCACATTTCCATACACTATTTCCTTATCCATCAACTTCCTGGACATCTCCACTTTGCTGAGTGATGGAATGCTCAAAACGTCAGTCGTCTATAAACCCACTAATGCGTATTGATACCTAGACTACATATAGTACCATCACCCTTCCACATAACACAACATTCCAGGGTCTGAATTCCTGNAATCTGTCAAGGACAGTTACAATAATAAAACCATAAGCAAATGTTAAAGAGAGGTGTGGAAGTTACAACATATTCATTCATCATCAGAGGTGTGTGTGTGTGTGTGTGTGTGTGTGTGTGTGTGTGTGTGTGTGTGTGTGTGTACGTGTGTGTGTGTGTGTGTGTGTGTGTGTGTGTGTGTGAGAGAGAGAGAGAGAGAGAGAGAGAGAGAGAGAGAGAGAGAGAGAGAGAGAGAGAGAGAGAGAGAGGATCTATAGAATGTACTGTTTGACAGTTTGACAAACTGCAAACGTTACACACTGAAGGCAACTACATATACTATTTCGACCAAAACTGATGACATAAAGCTGCGTGTTTGGGGCAATCAAATACAATCACTTTCTTTCTTAGTGATCAATTGCCCTACTGACAACCCCCACTCACAAAGCTTCCAGAATAAGGCATCACCATCAGAACCCTTGAATTCACCAACCACATGTTCTCACATATCAGTGTTTCTGGGTATATCAGTGGTGTTGCACGCTGTGCCTGTCTTTTCATGATCACACCGATGACTAACTACCCATACAGGCCTCACACCACCACAGCTCTACAAGAGGCCAGGAGCCCTAGCCATGCCAGAACAAGTCCTCTGTAACTTCATCAGTTGTGTTCAGGCCCTCCATCCATCCATCACATTTCCATACACTATTTCCTTATCCATCAACTTCCTGGACATCTCCACTTTGCTGAGTGATGGAATGCTCAAAACGTCAGTCGTCTATAAACCCACTAATGCGTATTGATACCTAGACTACATATAGTACCATCACTTTATGTGATCCAGTTTTTTTTTTGTTTCGTTTTTTTTCTGGGACAACTTTCCCTGTAACAACAGGTTGAGAGTTTGGATTATTTCTGCAAGCCTATTTCAGTATGGGCTATTCCATAAATCAATGAACACACCACAGAAAACTTGTCTAAGTACCCCGGTACAATGGCAATGAAATGTCAATGATTCATTTGTCATTCAGAATGCGGAGGTCAAATGGCACTTGTCTCTACATTGCTCTTTGTGCTGTCGAATTGGCTATGTTTGTTAACAGGTTTGGGAATGTTTGAGATACATGGACAACCTGCAGTATTTAGTGACTGGTAACTGCTATAGTGCTACACCAGGAGGGCTTACATTTCAATCACAGAAGCACACGCACACACATGACCCAACAAAATGTTTTGCTTGCACCCTTTCGTAATCTACCCTTGCCCCACTCCTTTCCTAATGAGTATAGTGTTTGGCTCTGCAAAATGGAATGTATAGGGAGAAGGGGGACCAAAGAGGAAGGAGAGGCATCATATACAGACTACAGTACTTGGTCTGATAGACACTTTGTTTCGAAAGAAGAATTTCGATCTACATAGAATGATTGTCAACCCTTTTTCTTACTTTGGAAACATTCCGTTGTATTGAAATATGACGTTCACTTCAAGGCAAAAAGTTTGATCGCACTGATCCACCGTGTGTGCAAACAGCATTATTGGAACTATTTCTTTAAGCATTTTCTATTTTGGGCTATATGAATTGCCATATTTACAAAAAGAAGTGTAACATCATGAGAAACTGCATACAACAAATATATGTGCTGGAAGATTTGTCTCTTTTTGTGCTCTTCTAAGTTGACTAGTTCTTTCTTTTTGTTCTTTTCTTATTTGAGTTCTTTCCTGTGTCCATGAACAGAAATTTTCGAGTCAAGGGTATCTGGAAAAAAACATGATCAACTGCCAATGACCTCTCTGACTTTATCGCTTTCACTATGTCGTCTCTATCTACACCACTATGAACAGTGTGTGTGTGCGCGCGCGCGTGTGTGTGTGTGTGTGTGTGTGTGCAGTGTGGGGGGTCGTGTGGATGGATGGGTGCTTCATTCGTTGATTGTTTTTGTAAGTTATATGCATGGAGAGTTTGTAACATCACAAGGGAAGCCTTTTACGTTTGTTTCCTTTTGGTCGCTGTTGATAAATATGGCTCATGATACCTCCTTGGCAACAGGGCCTTTGCTATTGGAAATAAAATTGTGTCAGTTTCGCTCTCTCTCTAAAGAAGCCATGTCATACCCTTTGGCATAATGGCTGTAAAATGACATTTGCCAAAAGAAACAGTCATTGTCACTCTTTGTATGCCTGTCTATCTATCTATATCTGTATATCTATTATCGATCAACCTCTCTCTCTCTCTCTCTCTATATGTCCGTTGCACTGCCTGTCTGCGTGTGTTTCTCTGTCTGTGACTGATTTTCTCTCTCTCTCCCATGTTGTTCAACATCTGTATGATGGTAATGAGTACTGTTCCTGCATCCTTAGCGGAATGAAAATGTCTTTATTTATATACATGTATCAAACGTAAGCTAAAGACACGCACAGTACACCACAGAGCAACGCTGCTAGTCACTACAATAAGATAGGGAGTTGTGTCTTTTTTTACCCTGTTCGTTCTTAAACAAGCGATTTGCCACAACAAAGAGCAATGCATGTTACCTACCTCTGATTTTGAAAAAAATCATAGCCATTTGACTATATTAGAATGGTTTATTGAGACTGATATTCTTAAATATGTTCACTGATTTATAAAGAAACCCCATTAAAACAGGCTTCCAAAATTGATCAGCACAAGTGAAGTTGTTTGAGATAAAACAAAGACAACAAAAAAGCAACAAATCATAAACCACATAACCCAATCAGCGTTCATGTGCCAATACAATAGATAAATTTTACAGAACAAACAAACTTTTACAAACAAATTATTTCTGGAAAAGTCTTTTCTTGCTATGATTAAACATGAAAATCATTCTTCATACATGGATCTTTTCCAAACCATCCTCAAGAATATTCTGATTTAAATAGATCATAAGCTACAGGTATTATTTAAGACATCTGGACACAGAGAAGAGAAATTAAACTGTAATAAGAAGGGAGACAATAAGTCTGTTATGTCCTATAGCTCTTTCTGTCCTTTATGTCATATTTCTATGCACTCGTTTTAATTCTCTCTCTCTCTCTCTCTCTCTCTCTCTCTCTCTCTCTCTCTCTCTCTCTCTCTCTCTCTCTGCCTCCGTCTCTCTCTGTCTCTGTCTGTTAGTCTGTCTCTCTCTCCCCCTCCAATTTGTGTGTGTGTGTGTGTGTGTGTGTGTGTGTGTGTGTGTGTGTGTGTGTGTGTGTGTGTGTGTGTTATATTTTTCTTTTCATGAAGGAAAAATTTGCGCAGGCACAGGAATTCAGACCATGAAATGCTTTGGAATGTGGAAAGGTTGATGGGAATATGCGTAGCGTAGGTATGAATACACTCTAGTGGGTCTATAGAAGACTGAGTGTTTGAGCAGTCCATCACTCAGCGAAGTGGAGATGTCCAGGAAGTTGCCAGACAAGGAAATAGTGTATGGAAATGCGATGGATAGATGGAGGGCCTGAACAAAACTGATTAAATTGCAGAGGACTTGTTCTGGCATGGCTAAGGCTCCTGGCCTCTTGTAGAGCTGTGGTGTGAGGCCTGCATGGGAAGTTAGTCAGTGGTGTTCCAGGTGTCCCATGAAAAGGCAGGCACAGCGTGCAACATCACTGATATGGCAGAACACTGACATGTGAGAACATAGGGTTGGTGAACTCAAGGGTTCTGATGGTGAAGCCTTATTCTGGAAGTTTTGTGAGTGGGGGATGTCGGTAAGGTGGCTGATCGTTAAGAAAGAAAGTAAGGGCTTTCAGTTAGTCAGCTTGAGAGATAGAAGTGTAAAGGTTAAACATCACCCTGTTATTAGGAATTCTGCAATACGTGCCCATGTCCACCACCTTTGCAACATTACGGGGCTGATGTTTGGCCCGTGCCTATTTTCACTCCATGAGTGTTTTGGACACTGCCCTTAATTTAACCCTTACGGTGCTCTGTATAACAATTTATGCTTTAAAGAAATGTAGTTAAAATCTAGGACGGGAAACTTGTCACACACCACACTTGAGAATTGGGCTTCTGCATACATATTATTTGCACTACACATATGCAAACCTATACATTTTAGAAACTAGAGATGTTGTAAAATCTAGTGAAATAACTGAAAATACTGTAGGTTGTACCTACTTGGAGACTGACCTCAAAATATAAGCAGGCAAAATTTCTGAAAAAGTTATTTGAAAAGTAAGTCAAATGTTAGGAGAGACAGTTTTTTCTGTACCACCTAAACACTTCAGACTTGAGATAAAAATGAAGACAAATATGTGCTGGAAACATGGGAAAGATGAATTCTCTTGACTTGAGCTATGTATAATGAATTGTGCCTCAAATGATGTACCTATAATCAGCATCCGGACAATCGAATTTCACTATATAAGGAAATGGGGTTGTGCAGGCTTGTCTTGAAGCTAGATAGGTAAAAACTATATGTTTTTGTAAACTAGAGATAATGAGGAATCTGAAAAAAAAAATATACAAGACAGTACCCTGATGGCAACTGAAGATATTCTTCACAGTGTAATCCAGAACATTGGTGAAAAGGTAATCCAAAACGTCAGCCACATTGTTTGAAACACCACAGTTTTCCTGCTTGAATCTCAAAACACTTGAAACTTGGGAGAAAAACAAGAAGAATATGTCCTTGGAAGACACAGAACAAAGTTAGGGCCTTGGTCTTCTGTGGAAGGTTGAAAAGCACTTGGAGCAGAGTCCCACGTCACATCCAGAACATTCCCAGCCAGAGCGCACATGAGTAGGATGGCCAGCAGCAGCACAGTTCCTCTTTTTCTTCAACTCCTTCACTCTCAGCATCTCTCTCCTCTGCAGTAGTACTTCCAGATTCTGGATCACACAAGAAAACATATATCCTAAGTCTTCTGTTCATTTCATTGTTTTTGATAATGGTGCAAGAGATGTTACAGAGAGCTTGACTCAGTTTCCACTAATTAGTCTGATTTTCAGAAAGAAAAAAAATGACCAGCATTACTTATTCATTCTATGAAAATTGAAGTCATGCATAAAATCATAAATAAGAATAAAATCTGAATCACTAGCATATAAGGAGGGGGCAGGGCTATAGCTTTCATTGAAGGCACGCCCACTCGTGACACGCCCACACTGTTTCCAAACTAAAAAAAAAAACAAACAAAAGTTATAAATTGTTCTCTTCAAATCACCACTTTTACTGATCTCTAAAGTGCTTTCAAAACACCTACAATCACCCAGAAACGATCTTCTAGTTTGATCAGGCCAAAGCCTATCACTCCTGTAAGTAACCATGTGTACCCTGCCCCCCTTCCGTCCCCCCTTCCTTCATGTGGCGGACCAACAAATGTAAAATAACCAATGACAGCACGCAGCATGCGTTCCATCACTCGACAAACAAAATAATCAAAGTTTCATCCACTCACCTGCTTCGCTTTCGTTGCTACAGCCTTCGGCAACTGATTGTTCACTCGTGCCACTTCCACGCATCTCCTGCTCGACTCGGTCGCTGATTTATTCATTATTTCAGTCAAAACCGACGAAAAACTTCGAGATAACTGACTGACAAGGCTTGCCGGTGCACAATGGATACTAGCAAGTCACGTGAACTGATCAACCCGGATGTTTAGCAGTGGTGGTATAACGGTTCTCGTCTGAGCCACGATCGTGGCTTGGCATAGTTTCAACATGTTGAAGGAAGGAGTGATTTGGGATGAGAGGGGGAGGTCAGTTCGGATTTACTGTCACGATGGTGGATTTGGTTACGTGCCCTTTCTCTCCCTGTCAGGCCATGTTTTCAGGAATTAAAACCGATTGACACAGAACAAACGGATTATGTCTTTTACCTATGTTTGTTATATTTTCAGCCAAAAGCAATCATCCAGTCCATGTCCCCTGAGAAGTCTGAGCTCTCTTGATTTAAATACATACCAAAATAAGGCCACGATGGATCCGACATAATTCTCCATAGAACACCTTCACTTTTCTCACTGTAGAAAGTGGAATAATACATGTGGAGTTTATATACAAGTCACAACATATTGCTAGGTGGTAAACGATACAGAGAGAGAGAGAGAGAGAGAGAGAGGGGGGGGGGCATTTGGGGCATGGGCATGGTATGCTCTGGGATGATGGTAGGGTTCACTCATAGACCATGGAGAGAAAACGAAGACAAAAACTGAATATAGTTATCGTGGTGGAGGCATAATTAGTTCACGCTTATCTCCCTTGATTGAGATTTGGCTTATTGATGCAGCTTTTGAATGCTTCCTTTACTTTTAAAGGTCAGATTTCAGTCCGTATTTTGTGACTACAGCGCCCAAACTGGAATTTGAAATTCTGGAATGATTATCATTTAAATTGTCGAAAGAAAATAAAAATGTCTTGGTAGCCACGTCTGTCAAAATGATCTCCAATGTCAAACAATTGTCACTTAATGAAACTGAGGGACGGAAACTATGTGCTGAATCTACATGTTTCCCATAGGGGTTAACGCACTACTGCTAAGGTAGATAACAATTTTGCAACATCCTATTCCTGGACGAGTATAATTGTCACAGACGGAACATTTCACCCCAGCAACGAAGTTAAAAGCAAGTGTTTAACAGCTGGGTGAATAATTTATTATTAAAAAATGAGAATGCGTTGTACAAAAGACAGACGTACACACACGAAACCACAAGCACATTATCTGCACACACACACATTGACAGTTAACATACCAACCACCGTTTTGTTGATCTTTTATGTGTTACACTGGCTCATAATCATGTTTCTAGTCCCCGTCCTTCTGAAGAAAGAACCTCAACTGAAAGAGGAACGAAAATGAAACGTCTTTGTATGTGAGAATCATACAGCATAGTTAGCACAGCACTGACGTGTATTACTGTAACGCATCATAGATAGATTCATAAAACAAATAGCAAGGTATACGGAATTGTGCTGAAAAAATAATTCCGTGAACCTTTCCAGGACTCAGAAATCATCGTTACAGGCGTTTGCTTCTGTTGAACACCACCTGCTTAGCACTGAAAAAAAATGGGTTTGATACGCATGGCTGGAACAATATTTTGTAATTCATCTGTGACCTAAAATGTTACAAAATCCACAGCAGCATTTTTGGTGTCAATCACAAGATATTGTACAAAATTTCATCATTCATTTGATGTCCATACCAGCACTTTGGAGAAGAAATACGAAACAATTTCTCAACTGAGGGTCATAACCGTAAACAAACACACAAAGAACCTCTTTTATGTGGAAGACGTCTATTATATTTATCTGTTCGCCTCTTTATCAATTTGTGATTGAACCCATTAACCTACCACCTCGCTCTCTCTCTCTCTCTCTCTCTCTCTCTCTCTCTCTCTCTCTCTCTCTCTCTCTCTCTGTGTGTGTGTGGGGGGGGGGGGGGGGGCATGCCTTCCTGTGACACATGCACGTTGTGTCTGTCCTTTTGAGGCTGTGAAGCTGTTATGTCGTTCGTGCTTTGACGTTTTCGTGTTGAAAAGTTGTGAGTTATAAAAATAAAAAAAGTAATAATAATCATTATCCTGAACTCTCTCTCTCTCTCTCTCTCTCTCTCTCTCTCTCTCTCTCTCTCTCTCTCTCTCTCTCTCTCATTGTTACCTTTTACCAGTTACCAATGAATTACACTTACACATATGTATATCATATCACTTTCTCCATTCGGAGGACACATGACGTTGCTTCAGGAAAGCAGAGTCCCTTTTTCGACTTCAGGGTCAGCATTTAGCTATCAGTGAAGACCATGCAGTTCTCTCCATGAGCAGGCAATGGAATCACAGTATTTGTGAAAGAGAACATTATAGAACTCTAACATGATAAGTTCTGACATATTAGGTTAGACATTGTGAGCGCACGTGCAGAAGATTTTCATGCTTCGTGTATGTTAGTGGTGTGTGTGTGTGTGTGTGTGTGTGTGTGTGTGTGTGTGTGTGTGTGTGTGTGTGTGTGTAGGAGTGTGTGCGTGTGTGTGTGTGTGTGTGTGTGTGTGTGTGTGTGTGTGTGTGTGTGTGTGTGTGTGTGTGTGTGTGTGTGTGTGCGTGTATGTGTGTAACACAACACTAAGTTATTCAGAATGTCAACATCAGTTAAAACAACTAGCTGTGTAACAACCACAAAACTCAGTATTATAGGACTGCATATCTACCACAACATGATGTGTGTGTGTGTGTGTGTGTGGTGTGTGTGTGTGTGTGTGTGTGTGTGTGTGTGTGTGTGTGTGTGTGTGTGTGTGTGTGTGTGTGTGTGTGTGTGTGTGTGTGTATGTGTGTGTGTGTGTGTGTGTGTGTGTGTGTGTGTGTGTGTGTGTGTGTGTGTGTGTTCTATGTTCTGTATCAATCGGTTTAATTCATGACGGGGAGAGAAAGAGCACATAACCAAATCCACCATCGTGACAGTAAATCCAGACTGATCTTCCCCTCTGATCCCAAATCACTCCTTCCTTCAACATGTTGAAACTATGCCAAACAAAAGAGGGGAGGGGGAAGGGGACGGTGGGAGGGGATCGGAGTGGGGGCAGGATTCTGGTAGACTAGAATCAGACCTGTTCCGCGTATGTTCTATAACCACCACCCAGTGGGTCATTTTAAGGGCACTATCCGAAACAACTGTGGTGTGAAAATAAGCATGTGCCAAACATCAGCCCTGTAATGTTGCAAAGGTGGTGGACATGGGCGCGTGTTTGTATTGCATAATTCCTCCCTTCTCAAGTTCTGTTTCTTATACATGCTTTGATAACAGGATAACACTACTATCTACCATGCTGACTGACTTGAAGCCTTAACTTTCCTTCTTAATAAGCAGCCGCCTTACCAACAACACCCACTTACAAAGCTTCCAGAATAAGGCCTTACCATCAGAACCCTTGAATTCACCAACCACATGTTCTCACATGTCAGTGTTCTGGCATATCAGTGGTGTTGCACACTGTGCCTGCCTTTTCATGGCACACCTGGAACACCGCTGACTAGAACAAGTCCTCTGCAACTTCATCGGTGTTGTTCAGGCCCTCCATCCATCCATCGCATTTCCATACACTATTCCCTTGTCTGTCAACTTCTGGACATCTCCACTTCCCTGTGTGATGGACTGCACAAAATATCAGTCTCTGTAACCCACTAATGAATATTTATACCTAAACTACACATAGTACCATCACCCTTCCACATACCACAGCATTTCATGGTCTGAAATCCTCTGCCTGTGCAGATTTTGCTCTGATGAGGAGGATTTCACATACCCACGCACCCACCAATAGATCTACACACACGCACGCGCGCTCGTGCACGCACGAACACACTCACACAAACACATCAGTGCGGAGAGAGAGAGAGAGAGAGAGAGAGAGAGAGAGAGGAGAGAGAGAGAGAGAGAGAGAGAGAGAGAGAGAGAGAGAGAGAGAGCAGGGAAAATATGACACAAGGGCCAAAAGAGCTCTAGGACGTAATGACTATTTTCTCCCTTTTTCTTACATTTTAATTTCTCTTCTGTTTGCCGAAATGTCTTGAATACTCTCTGTGGCTTATTATCTATTACGTCAGAATATTCCTGAGGTTGGTTTGGAAGCGATCCATATGTTCAGAATAGTTGACATGTTTAGCCACGGGAAGAAAGGGCTTTTCCTTGAAAAAAAATCTTGTAAAATCCTGTTTCTTTTAACGGAATGTTTCTATTGTATTGGCATACGAACACCGGATGGTTTACGTGGTATTTTCACTTATTTAATAGACTTGATGCGGGTATTACCTGCGGTATTTCTCGACAAACGTTTTTGGGGAAACCCCACGTGGGCTATTGTATAAATGAATGAATACACACTTGGAACAATGAACTGTCAATGATTCATATGACATTTACAACGTGGAGGTCACATTGGCACATGTTTATGCATTGCTTTTTGTGGTGTCGAATCTACTGTGTTTGTGGGACAGGTTTGGAAATATTTGAGGTACAGGACAACCTGCAGTATTTAGTGACCGGGTAACTGCTATAGTTTTACACCAGAAGGGCTTACATTTCAATTACAGCACAAGACACGCAAACGACCCATTTTGCAATCCACCCATGCCCCACTCCTTTCCTAATGAGTATAGTGTTGGCTCTGACAGAATGGAATGTATTGGCAGAAGGGAACCGAGAGGAAGGAGAGGCATCATATACAGACTACAATACTTGGTCTGATAGACACTTTGTTTGGAAAGAAAGAATTTCTATCTGCATAGCATGGTTGTCAACCCTCTTTATTACTTTGAAAACGTTCTGTTGTATTGAAATATGACGTACACTTCAAGGCAAAGAGTTTGACCGCACGGAACCACCATGTGTGCAAACAGCATCATTTGAACTATTTCTTTAAGCATATTCCATTTCGGGCCTTATGAATTGCCATATTTACAAAAAAAAAGCACGTAAGCATCATTATAAACTATTAATATATACTGCATACAACACATACATTTGCAGGAAGGTTTGTCTCTTTTCGTGCTCTTCTGATTTGACTAGTTCTTTCGTTTTTGTTCTTTTCTAATTTTTGAGTTCTTCCCTGTGTCCATGAACAGAAATTTTCGCGCCAGTGATGTCTGGAAAAAAAATGATCAATTGCGTCTTACCTCTCTGGCTTTGTCTCTTCCACTATGCTCTCTATCTACACTACTATTAACGCGCGTGTGTGTGTGTGTGTGTGTGTGTGTGTGTGTGTGTGTGTGTGTGCAACAGTGTGCTGTGCGGAAGATCAAAACACACAACAAACTCAAGACCAGGATTACGAGCCACACACAATTACATTCGTGTCTCATTTGGTTAATAATATGCGTAAAGCCTGTAGTGTGTGTATGGAGCACTTATCAGTCCACTTATCAGGATATATCCCTTTGTCAAAAAGTGCATTCAAAAATCTGACACAGAAGTCGACTAGAACGTTTCCCAGCATTTTTGAGTAATTCACCAAATATACCGTCATGGTATGCAGCTTTTCTGTTCTTGAGTTTTTTCAATTGCAGAGATTACTTCTAATGTTGAGATTGGTCGGTCGAGGTAACCTGCTTTGCTATCAGAACCACAAATACTTTCTTCTGCTACTACCTCTTCTGCCTCTTCTTCTGTATCTTTTTCAAGAAGTTCTTTAAAAGCTGATACCAATTATTGTCAGAAATATTGTTGTACGTATTACTTTTTCTGACTGATATTTTGCGCATGTGCTTCCAACACTCTCGCTGATCTTTACTGTGTGGACTAACTTGCATAGTAAAGTAGAATTATAATTTTTCTCCTTCCTCTTGAAAAGGTTCTTATACTCCCTTCCAGTTTTAAATAGGCATGTCTGTCTCCATCGTCTAGATATTCTTAGAAGTTGTTTCACGTGTTTCTTGGTCTTACAACATTCATGGTCAAACCACCCATCATCCTTTTTGAACGATATCTACCCCTATGTGTTTTCCTCATGCACCGTGCCTGTTCTTTTATACAAGCATGAAATACATCTATCTAAAGCGGTATTAACGTCATCATTGATTAGGCTCATAGTTTTCTACAGCATTTATAATGCATGTTGGCTACTTATTAAATTATGGAAAGTATTAGTACATTCATCCTGCCATGTATACTTATCAATAAGTTGTGTGTTTCCTGTATACCTTTCCCATTCTTGCATCAAGCAATAAGTTTATATTGAACACTAGAGGCAGATGGTCAGACTCAATTCGTTCATTCACACATAGACTGCACGATTGATTAATGAGAGTAAACATGTCATAGGTCATTATAAATACTCGTTGACACTATTCCCTGCCTCTGAAATGTATGTGAAGCGACCTTGACGATCGCCACCACCACACACACACACACACACACACACACACACACACACACACACACACACGCACGCACACGCACGCACGCACGCACGCACAAACGCACGCACGCACGCACACACACACACACACACACACACACACATTTTAAAATGCACAGATCTAATACAGTACACATGTTTAACAACAGCTTGCCATACCTGGTCAAAGCTTGTGTCTTCAGAACATTTGGTAAAACAAAGGTTCCATTGTGGAAACTGAAAGGGACATTTTTCTGTTGGAAATTCTTCACAAAAGTTAGAAATTGTGCTATTCAAATCTCCAGCCGAAAGTAAATACATATAGGGCATGCTGATCAAAACGTCAGAAAGGTAGTTTTCTACATCACTAATGCCGATATCAATGTCATAGAAAGCATAATATGGTGAATTGTTCGGTGGTACATAAGTGCATATGTAAAGAACATTTTTCGAAAAACCAAAAACATCTGTAGAAATATTGAACACAATGGTATTACTTAGGTCAGTTGGTACCTCTTCTACAAAAGGTAAAAATTCAATTTTGATAAGACAAACGACTCCCCCAGATCGTCTTTCATGTTTGGTAAACTGAACAGCAGGTTTACAGAAAATTTATAATTATTAAATACGCCTGAGTGGAAATGCTCAATAAATGTGTCTACTAAACAAGCAAAGTCAAACGACGCTACATACGAAACAAATGATACATCAGATAACTTAGAAAGCATGCTATTCACATTCCAGTGCAAAAATGATACATGTTTTCCTTTCGTACAATTTATTTTCACATCACTGTGGTATTCTGTAAAATATCTGGATCACTCAAAATCACAGTTTCTGTTCTATTATCAGACACCACATGAACTTGTTCATTTGTTAAAGACAATGAGAAAAAAAAAACTGGTGTCCGAATATTCGCACATGAGAAAAAAAAACTATCATTTCACGTAAATGACAAATCGTTTTCTTCGTCTCTCTAAACTATGTACACCAACTTCGGAGGGGACGCTTTCGTTCGATATTGGAGATGACTTGTTCTTATTCCCGTTTTGATTATGTACAAAACCATTTGAGCAGAAAACATTCATTGCAGATTTTGCTCTGATGAAGAGGATTTCACACACACACACCCATTCCACACGCGTGCGTGTCACTCACAAAAACACACGAAAGCAGACACAGAGAGAGATGAGAGAGGAGAGAGAGAGAGAGAGAGAGATGATTGAGAGAGAGAGAGGAGAGAGAGATGCAGACACAAACAGAG
>JADBJO010013536.1:22500-39414 GCA_016801955.1 Conus betulinus | reverse complement strand
GTTTAACTGGTTGCTCTGGTAGCAAACCAAACCCTTAACTCGATCGAGAAATCATACTGCCTTTTACTAAAGGGCAATAAATATCGTTTCAGGGACAGCTTAGGCCTTTTTTTGCAGTTGCTTCCCTCAGACCGTTCTTCATGTATTCTGTAGCCGTTTCATACGGATTTGAATTGTCTTACTCTCAGTTCCAGCGATCACACGATTTTGAACACGATCACACAATTTTTGAGTGGATCAAGCATTTTGTGGTCAAACCCTTGTGTTTTATGCAGTTGTTAGAAATATACTATTCTCTGTTGGTCATACCAAGTGCTCAGAAGTGTAACTGAACTTGTGTGGGGGAGGATAGAGACCATGAAGAAGTGGATTTACAGTGTGCACAAAAAGTTTTTGTTTTTATGCAAATGTGTATCATTTTGGATTACTTACATCATGGTGGACTGTGTGGATTCCTCACTGAAGATAAAAATAAATATATTTGGTTTTTTTTTCTATCCAATGGTGTGTGTTTCATGCTCCGAGGTGAAGTGGTTGATTTTTTCATGATTTTTTTTCAAATTGCCAAAATCGTGTGATCTGAGGGACAAACTGGTCCATTTTGGCTGTGACTTGATCGAGTTAAACTTGTTTTGCCATGCTCTGTATTTCTGCAATGTTTAACTGGTTGCTCTGGAAGCTAAAACCAAACCTTTAACTTGTTTTGCCATGCTCTGTATTTCTGCAATGTTAAACTGGTTGCTCTGGAAGCTAAACCAAACCAAACCCTTAAACTTGTTTTGCTCAGAGATTAGTTCTTCACTAGTTCTCCAAACCTTCAAACTGTCGACATGAAAATGAATTATCGAAAAATAAACTGCCACGCATCTTCTGTTCAGCTTACCAGCAATGATTTTTGTTTCGGCTTCTCGAGAAAAGTTTCTGCACAAACATGTGTACAAAATGTCAGTCTCGTGACATCAACGGTATCCAAATGTCACTGACAAACGAAACGCTGAAAATTCGCGAACTTTTGACGATAGATTCCATCTGTCAAAAAGCAGTGAATCCCGTCTCACGTGAGAGAAAACGTTCTAAATGAACATGGGCCATCAACCTGGGTATGCTGTGGGAAAGGAAATCTTTCATTCTCAGTGTGTGTTCATCTCTGGGCTCTCTCTACTCCGCCTCTTCGCAAGGTGCATTGTGTGTGACGTTGCTTGGGTCTGGCCTGGAGACGTCACCACGCCCTGACTGCTAGTGTCGTCACCTCAACACCGCGCAAGAAGCCCCACATCAATGTCCGACGTTCCCGTCACTTTGGCGTGTTTCGTTACCATCATTCAACATGCCCCCAGCTTATGACAAGTCCGCTTTCTCTGTTGTTAACCCATGATTTGTTTTGGGAGGAAGGGCAGTGAGGTATGTTTCCACGCTATACTACAGAGGGATTCATCGAGAGATTTTGAATGTGCCCTTAAAGATACTTCTGCAGAAAGTTCTTCTTTGGGTTCAGCTAGGTTTTGAACACTGGTTTGATTTTCTCCATGATAATACTTGGCAGAGTACTTTAGTGTTTTAAGAACTGTAGTATCTCTTTCTGTACTTCAGCTTCTTAGACAGGGCAATTGGGTGTACAGAAACTATGACATAGGTTGTCCTTGGTGGAAAGATAAAGAGAATGTAACATATTTCCATGAGTTTCATCTATCAATTTTGAATCATTCAAAAAGTCTTTTGATTCTCTGTGTTGAAATTTGTAATCAAAGGTTGAAATCATATGGGTCTGGAACATGATTTGTCACTTTACTGAGAAAAAATGTCATCGACGATTAATGTAAAGAGCAACACCACAATGCTTTAGAATGGACAGAGGACAGAAACAAGACGGTCCAACTGAATTATGTTAATGTATTCCGGGCGTTGAAATCTTGGCTTTCGTGACAAAGAAAGATTAGGAAAAGAATGAAATTCCTTATGGTGAAGTCGAGCACAGCACTGTACGATTCGCCGTTATACTCAGTTGTTAAACACTGACATTAAAACGTCATTGGAACGGTCAATATATATACTTGACAGTTTTTTCAAGGTTTCAAGGCTACTTGTGAACAATAATGAAACTCACGCAAAATGGCTAGGTAGCAGAAGCAGATCTCAAACAGCATATTGTCGTCACTTTAAGATGATACGGAATCTTTTTACAAATTCATAGTATTGGACGTTACGTTCATTCAAGCGTCAATGAACTGCGAGACTATATGCGAGAGTATAACTTATGATCACAGAATTTCAGAACTTAAAACATTGTTTGAGCTGTGCCTACGCGCGTACCTTCCTTGCGTTAGCGCTGCTCTGCATCAAGTCAATAGCTGGTGCATGGCTTTTTTGCCCTGACAGAGCCAACACGCAGGGTCATCTGATTTCCTACATGCACCGGGTTCGCATTGGAGGGCAGGAGGCAATGTTCGGATCTGAAGATGCAGTTTTTTGGGATGCGCTTCCCACATAGTCCATTGCCCCTGCTGTCCACGCCGAACTGCCCTCTGGATTCTTTGCCAATCTCTCCTTCATCTCCTGTTTCAGCATGTCGCTCTGTGTTCACTCACTCACTTTGCCTTTGACCCCCACTTCATACCTGTTGATGACCGCCCTTGTCTGTTGGTTAGTGTGTGTCCTGTGTTTCCTTTCATACCTGTGGATGACCGTCATTGCCTGTTGGTTAGTGTGTGTCCAGTTGTTTCCCTTCATGTCTGTTGATGACTGCCCTTGCCTGTTGGTTAGTGTGTGTCCTGTTGTTTCCCTTCATGTCTGTTGATGACTGCCCTTGCCTGTTGGTTAGTGTGTGTCCTGTTGTCTCCCTTCATACTTGCTGATGACCGCCCTTGCCTGTTGGTTAGTGTGTGTCCTGTTGTCTCCCTTCATACTTGCTGATGACCGTCCTTGCCTGTTGGTTAGTGTGTGTCCTGTTGTTTCCCTTCATGTCTGTTGATGACCGCCATTGCCTGTGGTTAGTGTGTGTGTCCTGTTGTTTCCCTTCATACCTGTTGATGACCGCCATTGCCTGTTGGTTAGTGTGTGTCCTGTTGTTTCCCTTCATACCTGTTGATGACCGCCATTGCCTGTTGGTTAGTGTGTGTCCTGTTGTTTCCCTTCATGTCTGTTGATGACCGCCATTGCCTGTTGGTTAGTGTGTGTCCTGTTGTTTCCCTTCATTATGTTGATGACTGTCCTTGCCTGTTGGTTAGTGTGTGTCCTGTTGTTTCCCTTCATTATGTTGATGACCGCCATTGCCTGTTGGTTAGTGTGTGTCCTGTTGTCTCCCTTCACACCTGTTGATGACCGCCATTGCCTGTTGGTTAGTGTGTGTCCTGTTGTTTCCCTTCATTATGTTGATGACCGCCATTGCCTGTTGGTTAGTGTGTGTCCTGTTGTTTCCCTTCATTATGTTGATGACCCGCCATTGCCTGTTGGTTAGTGTGTGTCCTGTTGTTTCCCTCGTCTTCAAGTTTTCTTTTGCCGCGTCTGCTGTCTCCTGAACTCTTCATCTTCTGCCGGTCCTCCTCAGCCCTGGACCGATTCCACAGCCTTGCCTCCCGAGTCTTCAGGAGCAGTTTGTGACCTTGCTTCCTCCACTCTTGCACGCCTCCACGAAGAACGTCAGGAGTCGCTTCAACTTTGGTGGGCGGCTGTAGAGCACAATGCCAGTGAGAGCAGGTGGAACACCCCACCATTTCCACGTGCACCTGCTGATTGGGGTCGCCACCGATTCCACTACGCTAGTGCTGCGAGGTGGCATCAGAGGAGACCAGAGGAGCTTCGGGATCAACATGAGCTGCAGCACCAGACTGTATGTGCCAGGGAGGCCACAGTAGTCTGGCACCTGCAGGCCTTCTTCTTCCACCCGTCGTTTGGTTTCATTTCCCCTCTTCGAGTCTTTCAAGGAGTCATCCTGCCACTTTCCCAGCTCTAACGATCACGGTTTTGGCCATTGTGCCCGTCCGCGGGGAAGGGCTCTGTAACTTCTTCGGTTCAAAGCTCTTAGTGCTTTAGCAACATCCGTTTCATTGTCGTTGTTGACAAGGTTTGGTGTGTCGTCCATTCAGGCTGTTGCGGGGACTATGTGGTGTCAGGTCCCGAGGTCTGCTGAACCTACAGACCTCATTCCGCTTTCAACATGATCGCCATCGCTAACACGAACAGTTCTCACAAAATGAACAAGTGAAGGAGAATATTTTGAGAAATGGCTAATCTCAGACCATGAACCTGATAGTCTGACGCGCCCTATTTGAATCAAGATAGCATCACACATACATACACATACTCTCTCTCTCTCTCTCTCTCTCTCTCTCTCTCTCTCTCTCTCTCTCTCTCTCTCTCATGAATCAATAACAGGTGTGAAATGTATGAAGGAGATTACTTACAACTGTGAACGAAAAAAAAAAAAAGAGATTTTGTACATTATCTTTAGAAAGCACTGCATCGTTAATGCCTTCAGCCTCTTTGAAAGAAAGGCAATTGGCTGGGTTTGTATAACAATGATAAGAAAGGTTTCACAGTTTGCCCCGTCTGGTAACGACACATAGAATAGTCTGTAAATAAAGAGTAAGAGATGAAAAGCAAGTACTACAGTTTTAACAAATTCGTCTCTGAATTAACTCAACATTTTTTCCGTTTAAAAATCCAGTGAATCTTCCACACAAACAATATAATTGTTGTAGACAGATATTACTAAGGAAATCTTTTTATCTAATCATAGACCGTGTCATTTGTATCACTAGCGTACCATAAATAGTACTGTCTGCTAACTGGTGCACGAAACAATGGGAATTCTTGCTCTCTTTTAGATTTGTAGAAGGACTGCTAAAATCGCCACCCGCATCACTGGATCATTTCCCTTTGAGAAAAAAAAAAGAAAAAAAGAAAAAGAAATCCAGAAAACACTGAAAGCAGTAACAGGCTTTAAATATCTCCAGCTCTGGAATCTGCGCACACACACACACACACACACACACACACACACACACACACACACACACACAGAGAGAGAGAGAGAGAGAGAGAGAGAGAGAGAGAGAGAGCAGAACTTTCTTCGCAAAGCCAGAGTTTCGAGGCACTGGTGGCATTCAGAATCAAAGAGAGTACGTGGTTACACATGTTTACTATTCTTGATGCAGAACCGAGCACCTGCCTCTGTCTGTGGTATGTGAGAAAATCACCTTCACCAAAGGTAATGTTGCTTATAGCCCAGCCGACCGCAAAGGGTCATATCAGGGCTGATCTTCACCAAAAATGATAGCAATGTTGTTGTTTTTTTTTTCTTAATAAAACCATTTACATGTATTTATATGGATAGTTCATACAAAAAGAATATACATAAACAAGTTTTGTAAACCCTCTGGAGGTCCAGATATGGTAAGTATGTCACCGCATACAGATATAATATAGCGTCATCTGCTTTCACATATTAGTATAATGTCTTCTGCTTTCAGAGATTATTATGATGTCACCTGTATTCAGATATCAGTATAATGTCATCTGCTTTCAGACAGTAATAATATGATGTTATCTGCAATCAGAAATTAGTATGTCATCTGCACATAGATATCAGAAGAATGTTATCTGCATTCAGAGAGTAATGATGTCATCTGCATTCAGATATCTTGATAATGTCATCTGCATTCAGATACTAATAACATAATACCTGCTTTCGCATTTTCTTTGTAACGCAATATGCAATCAAATGTTAACGTGTCATCTGGAATCATATATGATTATTCTATAATGTCATCTGTATTCAGATATTGCTATACTGACTTCCATAAAAAAAAACAAATGCGAAAACAAAACAAGCTGAAGGTTGGGGGTGAATTTTATTGGTCACAATTGTACAGAGTGAAAGCGAGAATTCAACGTGATTTGATTCATACACACCGGTATGTGTGAAAAATGTCATCATCAGCAGTATGTCTTTTGTGTGGAAAATCCAAGGTCACGTGACAAACCAGCTTGAAGTCCTATTACCGTGTGTGGCCACCATTTGCGTTGACAACTGCTTGACACCAGCGGCTCATTGAGTGGACCAGGCGGTTGATGCGTCCCCTTGGCACACCAGCCCACACATGGACGATGGCCTGGTGAAGTTGAGCCACTGTTGCTGGTTGTGGACGCAGGAGGTCCAACCGTCTGCCAAGTTCATCCCAAAAATGTTCTATTGGGTTTAAATCGGAACTGAGGGCTGGCCAGGGCAGCACATTGACGTTGTTATGCTGAAGAAATTGCTGGATGGCCCTGGCGGTGTGTGGTCTTGCATGGTCCTGTTGGAATGTCCAGTTTGGGTGTTGCGCAAAAAAAAAGGAACGACATGGGGTCTGAGCACCTGGTTGATGTAGCGCTGTGCATTGACACCCTGTCCGCGATCAGGACCAATGTTCTGAAAGATGACTAGTCCTATGGCGTGGTTAATGCCAATTGCACCCCATATCATAACGTTCGGGCCTCCCAGGGGTTCTGCTCTACCACACAGGAGTCAGCATACCGTTCACCAGGTCAACGCCATATTCTGACACGACCGTCAGCCATGTCAATACAAAAACGGCTCTCATCTGAGAACAGTATGCGTCCCCACTGCTGCCTGCGCCAGTTGATTCGGGCTTGTGCCCACTGCAGCCTGTCCTGTTGGTGTCTTGCTGTCAGTACCGGACCTCTGTGAGGACGCCTACATGCCAGCCCGTTCTCCTGAAGACGCCGCCGCACAGTGTTGAGGCTGATTCGTTGCTGGAAATTCCCAGGCACCTGTCGAGCAGTGTTGGAGGCTGTTTGCCGCCTGTCCCGCGGACGGGTCCGAACAAGATGGCGATCCTCTCTTGGTGTGGTGACCCGAGGACGGCCTGGCCGGGGACGATCATCAGTGGTACCAGTGACTCGCATGCGGTGCTGCAGACGATAGATGGTTGAGATGTGGACGTTAAGATGTTGGCGACCTGCCTGGCATCCACACCAGCCTCCAGATGGCCTAGGGCACGATTGCGTTCCTCTGCTCGTAGTCTTGGCATCTCTGTAGCGCTCAGACGGCAAGTCGTTACCTGAACCTTGTAGCGCGGCTTCATAAAGGCTGCATGCCTGCGTACTTGTCGCTGGTTAACTTTGCTCTGCATGGTGTGCACGTGCCTCACATGCAGCAACCAGTTTGCCATTTTTGTTGACCCTCCAATGCCGGGAATGATGAGTTGCTCACACAATATTTTCACTGCACGTGAGTCTTGGACCCAAACAACTTGCCACAATGGTTCAATATTGTTTATTCACTCCTTTTCACCCGAAAAATAGTCTTTCAACTTTTTCGCGTTTTTTATGGAAGTCAGTATAGAATGCAATCTGTATTCAGATTATTATAATTATAACGTCATCCGTATTCAGGTATTACAAATAATGCTATCTGTATTCAGAAAAGAGTAAAATGCCATCTGTATTCAGATGTTACTTTAATGTTATTAGTACTCAGATATTAGCGTAATTTCATCTGTACTCAGATAGCAGAAGAACGTCAACTGCGGACGACAAGATAAAAAGTACCACCAAAGTAGGGCTAAGTGTGTCCTATACTTTCCCTACACCGTGACTTAGATCAGCTGCTTTCATTGCCTAAGAAGCAACCAGTTCAAAGCAAACACTGGAGAGGCGTTCTTTCAGCTGAACAAGTTTGTGACAATACCAAGTTTTAAAAGATCTGCATAATATATGTTTTTTAAAAAAAACACGAGAAACAAGCCGTGATACGCTGGACAAGCATGCGCTTTGACAAGCCTGACTGCCACAAACAAAACATAGGTCTATTGGTAAACCTGGGAGATATACAATTTCCCCCCCCCCCTCATTAACAGAAAAGCATTCAGTCATACAACAGTCTTCTAGTATTTCAGTGAACGTCCTCGCCTATTCTAAACGGATAGCAGCCTGCAGGGAGAGTCCGTTTTAGTTGTTTCAAAAAACGCGTTTGACATATCTCTTTTCAGTCAACTTTGCACATTTCATTTCCAACTTGAACGTATCAAAACAAAATTAGAGAAAAGAAAACCATTCTGGAGTTACGACGGATCGTACTTAGCATTTAAACACTTTCATTTCAATGGTATGGGGGGAAAAACAAAGGAAGAAGAGTAGGAACCAGCAAATGAAATTGATTAAGACTGATTGTCGTGATTTACATACTACAGTTAATATTCCTGTTATATAATTATGATCATGATAACATGTGACAAAACCAAAGGCCTATATGTCCCTGAGTGTGCAGGTTTGTTCTGCATGACTGCTGAGTGACGATGTCTGAACGTCTTGGCAAAGCGCTTACCTCACTGTTGGAAACAATTGATCCACGCTGCCAACTGCAAGCGCTCTTCTCGCCAGTGTCGCTTCACTGAACCACTGTCACACACTGGAAGGCGGCGTTCGAACGTTCCCATACTGTCAGAATGACATCGGAGCGGTGTGTGACGTCACTGATGCGGGGTGACATCATCTGAAAAATTGACGAGGTGATTCATTAATGCTGCAGCCTTTTTTCCTCTCTCTCTCTCTCTCTCTCTCTCTCTCTCTCTCTGTTTTTCAATTTCGAATCATCCCCTACCCGTGGAAGAGTGCTGTCTATGAAATGTTGATGCGCGGTCATATTATTTCTGTGTGTGAACTTTGGCGGCAACTGCCTTTTTCTCAGCAAAAAAAAAAAAAAAAAAAAGTTGTGTCAGACTCGACAGGATTTCACGTGAAATAGGGTCACTATTTATCAGCATGTTTACCTTATCAACAAGATTCATTTAATGTGCTTCACGTAGGCTACTTTTTCGTTTGCTAGCAGCGCTATTTCTGGTGAATATGATGGACTGAATGTGCTGAAAGGGAGAGGAAAGTCTGAAAGCATACACTTCACCGACTTAATTGCCCCGTTTTCCTTACGTGTTGATAAACAGGGTGAGCTCAAGAAGTGCGAAGCTTTCACTGCAGAAGTTTTAACACATTTCTTCGCCCCCCCCGTACATGTGGTTGAGATAATGAATCAATCAATTCAGAAGCCGAAATAAACTATACAGCTTTTAACGCATCGGTTCTTCTGGTGCGTCTGTTCCTTTGCACAGCGTCGGCTGTTTGCCCAAACGAGCTCAAATGAAAATGCATCTTGAATGCACAAGCACGCATCTTTAATGCCCGAATCCATCCGTTTGCAGCGCTATTTTAACTGAATATCCTAAAGATACATTGACCATAAATCAGCAATTTTTCTTTTTTTCTTTTTTTTTTTTTTTTTTTTCTTATTTCAATTTAAGCTTTACGATTTTATTGTACTTTAAACTCTCTCTCTCTCTCTCTCTCTCTCTCTCTCTCTCTCTCTCTCTCTCTCTCTCTCTCTCTCTCATGCGTATATTTGGTATGTGTGTGTGTGTGTGTGTGTGTGTGTGTGTGTGTGTGTGTGTGTGTGTGTGTGTGTGTGTGTGTACGTGCGTGCGTGCGTGCGTGCGTGCGAGTGTGTGTGTGTGTGTGTGTGTGTGTGTGTGTGTGTGTGTGTGTGTGCGCGCGCGCGCGCACGGGCTCGCTTGCATGTGTGCATGTGTGTGTGTGTGTGTGTGTGTGTGTGTGTGTGAGTGGGTTTGGGTGTGTTTGTATGTGTGTGCGTATGCGCGCGCATTCTCTCTCTCTCTCTCTCTCTCTCTCTCTCTCTCTCTCTCTCTCTATATATATATATATATATATATATATATATATATGAAATTAACTACTTGAACATCTGCCTTTCCATAAGACCATTTTTCATACACTGATAGGTGGCCACCCATTCTAAAGACCACTATATTCGTCTTATCCAAGTTAACTGATAAACCTAAGCGGTCTGCTTCTTCTTTCAATACATTTAGTTGGTTTTGCAAACCTACAACTGTTCCGGACAGAAGAACAACATCATCAGCATACAGTAGTAAAACTAATTCAACTGCTCCAGGTATCATCTGGATACCATGTCTTCCTTTGCGGGACAATTCCACCCGCTAGTTCGTTTATGAAAAAAGAAAACAACTGTGGACTTAACAAGCATCCTTGTTTTACCCCATTTGGACAATCAAAATAATCTGAATATTCACTCTTCACACGCATACATGCAAGCA
Source organism: Conus betulinus (assembly GCA_016801955.1). Taxonomy (NCBI): domain Eukaryota; kingdom Metazoa; phylum Mollusca; class Gastropoda; order Neogastropoda; family Conidae; genus Conus; species Conus betulinus. The sequence continues at coordinate 29,287 of JADBJO010013536.1, read as the reverse complement.
CCGAATTGTAGACCCCTCTAATAGCCATGTACAATTTACTATTAACACCACTTTTACGGAGTACATTCCACAGAGCATTTCGATTTACCGAGTCAAAGGCCTTCTTAAAATCAACAAATGCAATGTAGAGCTTCGATTTGCAGAGTAGATGTTTCTGAATCAAAGAATATAGTGTAAATATATGGTCTATGGTGCTGTAACTGGTTCTAAAACCTGCTTGTTCTTCCACTATTTTTTTTCTTCAGTTTCAGCCCACTCAGTTAATCTTGCATTTAGTATGTAAATGTAGATTTTACTTAAAAAACGCTGGTAAGTGATACTCCACGATAGTTGTCGGGATTGTTCACGTCTCCTTTGTTTTTGTAAATTGGTACAATTATAGATTTAGCCCATTCTGACGGAAAGATACCATTATCTTCATCTGTCTAATTTTCAATGCTTCCGCGATGAAAATTAATTTTGTTGAAAATATCTTGGAATGATATTTTCAACAAAATTAACTTTCCGTTACGCATGGGAAGAATCTCTGATGAAAGGGAAAAAAGGTACTGTTGAAATTCTGAAATCCCTGAGAAAACTGAATTGTACAGACTGTGGTATATTTTGGAAAATGTTTGATACACAGATAAAACCTTTTCTTACTTATGCAGCTGAAATTTGGGGCTTACATGAAAAATCGCAGATGGAAAAAGTACATACGTATGCTATGAAGCGTTTCCTTCAAGTACCTATTCATTCATCCAACACCGTTTTATATGGAGAAATGGGCAGATACCCTTTGTATATAAGTACATTTGTGAAATGTATTAAGTACTGGTTGAAGATCTTGAAGCTACCCCAGTCCCCCTATGACATGATGCTTCTAGAAATGGAAAAGGGTAAAGAAAACTGGGCTTATAAAGTAAAGAAAGTCCTTTCAGAACAGGGTTTTGGAATAGTGTGGATGACCCAGGAAGTAGGAAATGAGCAACAGTTCATTGCGGAATTCAAAGACAGGCTTATTTGTTCTTTTAAAACAGAATTGGCACTCAGATATGGAAAGTAAAGAAAAATATCGCTGGTTTTTTCTCATTTAAGAATGTGTTCCATTCTGAAAAGTTTCTCAATGTCATAACAGATAAATGGCACAGAATAAATTACGCAAGATTTAGGTTGAGAACTTTAGGTTTTAATGCGAACAAAAAATGGTTTGAATGTGAAACATCCACAGAATCTCCTTGTCCTGCATGTAGGCACATTATTGATGACGAAGAACACTTTCTGTTCCACTGTACTGCTTATAATGAAGTGCGGACAAATTGTCATTTTTCCAGTTAGATATAGCGAAAAGACAAAATGTCGCTGGCGTTATCATCATCAGATGATGAACTTGTAATTAAATCAGTTTCGAAATTCATCGCGGAAGCATTGAAAATTAGACAGATGAAGGATAGTGAAATTTAAGATAATACATTATAAGAGATATCTGAATGAATATTATCATTCATCGCATGTTGAAGAGATCAGTAAAATACAATGTCATCATTTAATTGAGTGGATGGTCGAGCATGTTGAAGAGATCAGTAAAATACAATGTCATCATTTGATTGAGTGGATGGTCGAGTCTTAAGTTTTTTTTTTTTTTTTTTTTTTTTTTTTTTTTTGTTTTTTGCTTTTAACTTTACTGCATACTCCTGTGCGTGAGGTGAGGACATAATGAAATGTTACGAATTTATTTGTTTTTGTTAACTTTGGTAACTTTGGATTTGATACACACTAGGAATGATTCCGTTACCTCTCCCCCCTTGTCAAAAGACCTCTTTGGTAATGACAATAACATATCAAAGTGTCAGAGTGTCAAAGTGTCTCTGCTATATATATATATATATATATATATATATATATATATATATATATATATGTGTGTGTGTGTGTGTGTGTGTGTGTGTGTGTGTGTGTGTGTGTGTGCGCGCGCGCGCGTGCGTGCGTGTGTGTGTGTGTGTGTGTTTGTGTGTGTGCGCGCGAACGCGCGCATATGCGCGCGCATTCTCTCTCTCTCTCGTCTTGAGTCTTGAGACTGTTGCACGTTTTATTCAATGTTTCTTTTGTTTCTATAGCACCAAGAGTGGTTGAATTCCACAAATTCTTCAGGTCGTGAAATATTTCCACGAAAGGAAAAAGAAATCATGGGGATTAAAATCAGTATCTGCAATGGGTTTTTTTTTTCCCGCGTATAATTTTACTGCTGGGTCAAACTTTCATGTAAAGCCGAACACCTCCGAACTTCAAGTAACATGGCGGCGCCGCGCAGTCTGACGTGAGGTTATGATGCTGTGGCCACATACCACACTAAAGATTTTGCAACAAATCGCTGTATAATCCACGTAAGCATTTGGAGGCCTTCCCTAAGTTTTTGAGCCAGTATTTAGCATTAAAAACAGTTAATTGATCAAAAGAAAAATTCCCCACCAGCTGTTTCCCTTGTTTTGGGGGTGATTTCCACCGATAACATCACATACGAACTTCAAATACATGACCTTCCTCTTGCTTGACGTCACATTTCATTCTTTTGCACGCGCCCGTGACCCTATCTTTGCGCCAGGTGGCAGCCCCCAAATAGTCCCATTCCTTTGATTTTAACCTGTGCTGCTTGGAACCACCTGACTTGCCCCTTGATGGCCGTATAAAGGAAAAAACAAGGAGAGTCAACTTTCAGAGACTGTGAAAATTCTCAAAAAAAACAATCTAATTGCGCCAGTCTATAAATACTCGACTCCTTAAACAAGGCCTAGGCGCACTTATTTTTGGTGTGCAGCCTGTGGTAGTAAAAAATTAGATTACACGAGTTGTGGCTGCTGCGAACATATTTCACATCAATTTTTCAGGTGCGGCAATATGTCACGTGAATTTTAGACCCCCGCCAACGGCTAAGAGCCATAATACCTCATGAAAAATGTAGTAGCAGCGTCCAAATTTTACAAAAGTCGCGCTGTTATACAACAACAACGTCAATGGCTGGCTTTAACGGCGACATCTCGCTGTGGTCTGTCCATTAAAGGCGGCTCCAGACTGCTACAGAGCGGGTTTCTTTGTTTATTGATCCGAGATGAAAGTGTACAAAGCCTGCGTGCTGAGCACTCTTCTCTACGGAAGCGGAGCATGGACCCTGTACTCTCGACAAGAACGCAAACTAAACGCCTTCCACCTAAGCTGCCTCAGAAGACTCCGGGGCATCATTTGGCGGGATGCATCACTAACAAGGACGTCCTGACCCAGGCCGGGATGCCTAGCATGTTTGCCATGCTAATACTGGAACGCTTGCGCTGGGTTGGCCATGTCAGCCACATGGATGACGGTCGCATCCCAAAGGAAATGCTGTATAGTGAGTTGGCTACAGGATTCAGACCCACAGGGCGGCCCGCTCTACGCTTCAAGGATGTATGCAAGCTTCAGGGCAGGCAGCCTCGACCCAGCAGACCTGGAGGCGGCAGCTTCAGACTGGGTCAGCTGGCGGTCCACCATCAAGGCCGTCATCGAGCAAGCAGAGCAGAGGCGAGAGGCCCAGTGGGAAGAACGGAGGCGTCATAGATGGCAAAGAACTGCTGTCGGCACCCACAGACACTCATGACCGAGACTTCACCTGCAGCAGCTGCAACAGGTCTGCCGCTCGAGGATTGGGATCTTCGGCCACACCAGGTGCTGCAACTCCGCGACTGACTGATCCATGACGCAACACCATTGTCTCTCGAGACAGACGGATGCCAAGAATTGCTTAATTTGTTCCTTTTCCCTATTTTGTCTCGTCTTCATGTCCTTGATTTCAGTTTGTGAAATAACTGTAATGAATGGTTATAATGGCTTTAATGATTATGAAATGAACAGAATTACTTTATTCTAATCCTGTAAGATTCTTTTTTGTGTATAATGCATAATATTATACATAAGCCCCATGCTTTCCTCTAAGTATCTTCCAGTCGTACATCCAGTTTCATATTAGATAATCAACTTTGGCGGAAACAGTTTTCATTCTAGTAGCTGTATATGATGACATGATTTTATAAACAAAGTTCAGTGATGGTTCAACTCTTCTTTTTCTGTACATTGATTTTGAAAGAGCAATCATCAGTATTGCCCCATTCTTATATAAGAAAATGTTCAGAGTTCTACTAGTTTGGGGAAGGAATTTAAAGGTTGTTATCTACTCTCTACAAAAAAAGTACACTTTGTACTTGGGTAAATGGAAAATTTCTAGAATGGTTTGAAGTTTATCGTGGAGTTGGTCAAGGAGACGCTGGTTCTCCCTATTGTTTCTAATATGTGCAGACATGCTTGGAATCATGATTAGAAGAAACAAAGGCATTATACGTATACAGACAGAAAATAAAGACTCAAGCATGTCAATTTCCTCCTCTACATGGATCTGAAAAGTCACACGTAACGACTTTGAAATAGCACGTGAATATTTCAAATTTTGTGTTAAAAAGTCGATTTTCAATTTTTTAAGGAAAATAGTTACTGTATTGACAGGTTTCCGAAGGCACATCAGTGTGCGTTTTGTAGAAAATTACATCGTTTGGGACCCAGAAATATGAAAAGATACTTGAGTAAAGTTTTACACTGATTTAGAGAATGTCTCAATGTCAAATTGTTAGAGCACATTATTTGAAATGAAAAAAAATGTATATTAATATGGAGAAATAGATACCGTACACCTGGTTCGAAATAAGTATTATAAATTCACTTGTAAGTCACACGTTTGTGACGGCCTCCCACAAAAAAAAAATGATAGATAAGTCGCGCAGGGCTGATCGCCGCTGCGGGCAACAAAGAGTGGTGAGGGTCATTTTGGGGTAAAATGTGATTTTTGCACCAACACATAGGAAAAAACATTGAAGCATATCATGTTTCACTGATTTTACCTAAATTAAGCTAGAAATGTGATTAAATGAATTTTTTCTCTCCATGTCATCAATTTTAAGCCTCAATGATTGCGAAAATTTACTCATTTTCAACAGATAATCGAGTGCACGTCCCCCGCAGAGCCCCTGGCATGCCGCACATCAGCGAAAGCTCAGTATGTCTATTTTAAGAATCTGCACACAATCTTTTTAAATAAACCAATCAGAAGACCTCTACGAGGCATTCAAAGTCATACACATAAGAAAGCCGTCCAACCAGAATCAAATACCGAAATGGCCTTAGTAACTCAGCTGTTAACAGCAGAGACGCTGCCTTTCATTGGTCACAGCTCAATAGAATCTTTTGCGTTCTGCCATTGTCGTCGCTTCACTCGAAAAATCACCATCATGGATCGACGTATTGTATTAAATTCATCAAAATCAGGAAATATTTTGATTATGAAGGCCAGGGAATCAGTGGTCTTTTAAACGAATATTTCGCCACCAGCAATAGCAATGAAAATGAATACTTTGATGTCGATTCCAATTAAGAAACTGACAGCGGAGCTGACGATGGGATTTCCCATCGACTTCGACCGGCGTGTGTCAGTCTCGGCCTGGTGGACTCGAAATCGAAGATGAAAAAGAAAATGAGGAGCCAGTTGTACGAATTGAAGAAAGTGCAGGTCTGTCAGGTACAATGCCGTCGCGATAATGCCAAAAATTTTGGTGACAGCAACGTATGCAACAGATACAGGTATGAACTGCAATGGGCAGCCTCTGCCAGATCTGCAAATGGCAGAACAGTTTTTCCTGTAACTGCATGCAGGTCAGAATGATCATTTAATGCATTCCAGCTGCTGGTGGCAAACATATTGTGTGTGTGTGTGTGTGTGGAGAGGAGAGGAGAGGACAAGAGAGATTCCACCCAGACAACTGAAAAGGAAGAAGAAAGAATAATGCACAAGCGTTTGTTTTCTGATAAGGTATGTTTGTTAATTATGAGCATATGCTGTTTTTATCATAGGATGTCATGAATCGTGAGTCCGGTATGTGTTGAAGCACAGTGCAACAGAGCTACCTTTCTTCCCTCCGAGAACACCCCCCCCCCCCCCTTTTTTTTTTAAACGCTGGGCAAAAAATGAAACTAGAAAATGCATTAAATTCAATCAGTTGGTGATTAATGTATCTGTGCTAAGGTACAAAAGTGCCTAGTACAATATAGAAAATCAGATTTTTTTTTTTTTTCATTTTCCAGCGCCCTGAACAGCCATTAAATACACCCAATATATATTTGACTGGGGATAACATTCAATTATTAAAGTGTTTGCAATGATTATTTTGATGGTTTCCCACATTTTCATAAGTTCACAGCAAAATTAAACCGTGGTTGCTAAGGAAAAATGGTTGGAGAAAGTAGGGAAACTTTAAAGCCATTTTTTACAATGGCTACTGTGTTTATGGGACTCTTTGACGGGTCATAACTTTTTAATTTTTTAACATACAGAAATTCTTTATATATCATTGGAAAGATCTTTTTCCCTCTCTTTCTGTTGATATCCATATCTTAATAAGTTAAAAATGCGACTTATGTATCATTCTGTGGGAGTTGGTTACATTTTTACGTTCTATTACCCCCACTTATCCAGTTTTTAAGAGTTTCAAGTATAATAATTTGTCGATGCATGCGTGCGTGCTTGCGTTTGTGCGTGCTTGCGTTTGTGCGTGCGTATTTGCGCGCCTATGTGTGTGTATGTGTGTGTGTGTGTGTGTGTGTGTGTGTGTGTGTGTGTGTGTGTGTGTGTGTGTGTGAAACAGTACACCTGGTGAATAGAAACACACGGTAACTTTCAAAGACAACGAAAAAGGTGGATTGTAAAAATGGTAAACAAAGTTGCAAATCTTTCAAG
>JADBJO010013536.1:10000-15000 GCA_016801955.1 Conus betulinus | reverse complement strand
CATGTACATCAATTCACACTGATGTTGCTGCATCATGTGCATCAATTCACACTGATGTTGCTGCATCATGTGCATCATTTCACACTGATGTTGCTGCATGATTTCACACTGATGTTGCTGCATCATGTGCATCAATTCACACTGATGTTGCTGCATGATGTGCATGATTTCACACTGATGTTCCTGCATGTTGTGCATCATTTCACACTGATGTTGTTGCTGCATCATGTGCATCTTTTCACACTGATGTTGCTGCATGCTGTGTATCATTTCACACTGATGTTGCTGCATCATTTCACACTGATGTTGCTGCATGATGTGCATCATTTCACACTGATGTTGCTGCATCATTTCACACTGATGTTGCTGCATGATGTGCATCATTTCACACTGATGTTGCTGCGTAATGTGCATCATTTCACACTGATGTTGCTGCATCATGTGCATCATTTCACACTGATGTTGCTGCATGATTTCACACTGATGTTGCTGCATGATTTCACACTGATGTTGCTGCATCATTTCACACTGATGTTGCTGCATGATTTCACACTGATGCTGCATGATGTGCATCATTTCACACTGATGTTTTCTGCATGATGTGCATCATTTCACACTGATGTTGCTGCATGATTTCACACTGATCTGCTGCATGATGTGCATCATTTTACACTGGTGTTGCTGCATGACGTGCATCATTTTCACACTGATGTTGCTGCATGATGTGCATCATTTCACACTGATGTTGCTGCAGTGATGTGTATCATTTCACACTGGTGTTGCTGCATGTTGTGCATGATTTCACACTGATGTTGCTGCATGATTTCACACTGGTGTTGCTGCATCATGTGCATCATTTCACACCGATGTTGCTGCATCATGTGCATCATTTCACACTGATGTTGCAGCATGTTGTGCATCATTTCACACTGATGTTGCTGCATGATGTGCATCATTTCATACTGATGTTGCTGCATGTTGTGTATTATTTCACACTGATGTTGCTGCATGTTGTGCATGATTTCACACTGATATTGCTGCTTGATGTGCATTATTTCACACTGATGATGTTGCTGCTTGATGTGCATCATTTCACACTGATGTTGCTGCTTGATGTGTATTATTTCACACTGATGTTGCTGCTTGATGTGCATCATTTCACACTGATGTTGCTGCTTGATGTGCATCATTTCACACTGATGTTGCTGCTTGATGTGCATCATTTCACACTGATGTTGCAGCATGATGTGCATCATTTCACACTGATGTTGCTGCATGATGTGCATCATTTCACACTGATGTTGCTGCAGTGATGTGCATCATTTCACACTGATGTTGCTGCATCATGTGCATCATTTCACACTGATGTTGCTGCATTATGTGCATCATTTCACACTGATGTTGCTGCATCATGTGCATCAATTCACACTGATGTTGCTGCATCATGTGCATCATTTCACACTGGTGTTGCTTCATGATGTGCATCATTTCACACTGATGTTGCTGCGTGATGTGCATCATTTCACACTGATGTTGCTGCAGTGATGTGCATCATTTCGCACACTGATGTTGCTGAATGATGTGCATCATTTCATACTGATGTTGTTGCATTATGTGTACCATTTCACACTGATGTTGCTGCATGATGTGCATCATTTCACACTGATGTTGCTGCATCATGTGCATCATTTCACACTGATGTTGCTGCATGATGTGCATCATTTCACACTGATGTTGCTGCAGTGATGTGCATCATTTCATACTGATGTTGCTGCAGTGATGTGCATCATTTCACACTGATGTTGCTGCATCATGTGCATCATTTCACACTGATGTTGCTGCAGTGATGTGCATCATTTCACACTGATGTTGCTGCATCATGTGCATCATTTCACACTGATGTTGCTGCATCATGTGCATCATTTCACACTGATGTTGCTGCAGTGATGTGCATCATTTCACACTGATGTTGCTGCATGTTGTGCATGATTTCACACTGGTGTTGCTGCATGATGTGCATCATTTCACACTGATGTTGCTGCATCATGTGCATCATTTCACACTGATGTTGCTGCATCATGTGCATCATTTCACACTGATTTTGCTGCAGTGATGTGCATCATTTCACACTGATGTTGCTGCAGTGATGTGCATCATTTCACACTGATGTTGCTGCATCATGTGCATCATTTCACACTGATATTGCTGCATTATGTGCATCATTTCACACTGATGTTGCTGCATGATGTGCATGATTTCACACTGACGTTGCTGCAGTGATGTGCATCATTTCACACTGATGTTGCTGCATGTTGTGCATGATTTCACACTGATGTTGCTGCATCATGTGCATCATTTCACACTGATGTTGTTGCATGATGTGCATCATTTCACACTGATGTTGCTATAGTGATGTGTATCATTTCACACTGATGTTGCTGCATGTTGTGCATGATTTCACACTGATGTTGCTGGATGATGTGCATTATTTCACAATGGTGTTGCTGCATGTTGTGCATGATTTCACACTGATGTTGCTGGATGATGTGCATCATTTCACTCAGGTATTGCTGCAGTGATGTGCATCATTTCACACTGATGTTGCTGCGTGATGTGCATCATTTCACACTGATGTTGCTGCATCATTTCACACTGATGTTGCTGCATGATGTGCATCATTTCACACTGATGTTGCTGCGTGATGTGCATCATTTCACACTGATGTTGCTGGACGCTGCAGACGGGATGCACGCTGAACAAGCAAGGAAAGCTCTGCCTCAAAGGGGGAAACTCCTCGTTTGCACATACACCCTGAGCTGATGCAGCGACAGTGTCAGAAGAAATGCACAGACACACAAACCAACGTGTGTCTGACTCTGCCGTGTGATTGGAGTAAACCCAGCTGTGATGAACACATCTGTACAATATGTCAGTCCTGACCCACGTGTGCTGTGTGTGTGTGTGTGTGTGTGTGTGTGTGTGTGTGTGTGTGTGTACTGGTAAAGTATGCTTTTTGACTCGAACTTATAAATGGCACCATATCTGGCATAATAGCCGGCTTCATTCAGACTATTGTGGCGTTATTTAGAGCCGTCACTTTTTGGCACAGCAACTTACATTGATCAAATCTTCCTGAACTGTGAATCTTCAGGCAGAGACGTAATGGATGAACCATATTAATCACGCTGTCATACGTCACCGACACCTTTGATATTTAGTGTATCATCATCATCACCATCATCATCATCGTCGTCGTCGTCGTCGTCGTCGTCATCGTCATGATCATGGTCATGATCATCTTCATTGTCATTACAATCACGACAGACAGACAGACAGACAGGTAAAATGAATAGTTCTGTCTTCAAAATGAGTTACGATGGTCTCCACAGGCTGCGAGTGAAAGACTTTAGATTTATAGCATATTTTCCTGACTGTTCATTCTCATCTTTCTTTACCAAAACACCCCCTCACCTTTTTCTTCAAATCTTTGCCAAGTCATTAATAAAATATTGGAGGAAATGTTAGCCTGCACTTGTTTTCTCCCACTACAAAATTGGTCAATATACATACATATTGTTCAGCATTATATTGTTTGGTCAATCAGTGGGCGATTGCATCTCTTAGAAGATCCAAGTAAAGGTTGTTCTGTACAGTTCTTAGCCGCTGACAATGCTTGGGTTAGTGAACAGCAGAGCTGACCACTCAGACTGTTCCATATTTTTTTTTTCTTTATCTCCCCTGCATCCTTAAATGGATCCTCAAAGCATAGGCTCAAAGATTGTCCCCTACATTTTATACTGTTTGCATAATGTTTTTAGTTTTTCAGCAACTTTTTACCTCTGCACCCCTTTCGTTTTATTTTATTCTACTACATTTCACTGGCTGCTTTGCGGGTGGTGTTGGATTCTTCTTTGAACCCTTGGTGGTGAGAACACCACAGAATTACGGACTGTGGTGTGTCTCTATTTGACGCCAAGCACAAACAAATAATCGGCCGGGTCTCTTTGATGAGTTCTGATCCAGGGAGGAAAGGCCTGAGAGCAGCCGTTACGTATGAATCTGCTTTCAAAAAGGATTGCGATGGTTTTCTCGTGCAGCTAGTGAAGGGTTTTCATTTATATGATACACGTTTACCCTTTTTTTTTTTTCAACATTCTTAAATTTCAAATCTTTATCGAGTCACAACTATAATGATGGAAAAATTGTTAACCTACCCTTGTTTTCTTCCACGACTTCATTGTTCAGCTATATATATATATATATATGTTTGTGTCTATTTACGGATACATATCCGCAAACATATCTATCTATATATATATATAGAGAGAGAGAGAGAGAGAGATATCATCATTAAAAAAAATACGTAAGGAGATGTGGTTGAAAGTAGCAGTTTAACAGAACGCAGTCAGGCAAAATCAAAGGCCGAATAATTTTTTTTTTTTTAGATCAATTTACAAACAGACGTCTTGGAATAGAACGAAGAAAGTGTCAACGGTAAAGGACCACCAGAATCACTGATCTTTCAGCAGCATTGCAAATTACTTTGAGCAAGTCAAGGTGAATTTCTGCCACCATGTTTGTTCGCTTGACAAAATTCTGTTTCGCTCCGTGAACAGTCTCCGACATCAGAATGCCAAGAAGCATGCTTGTCTGCTACACCTTTCGAACAGATGGCAATAATAATAATAGCAGTTTTGCTCACAGCCCAGCCGACGGCAAAGGGCCATATCAGGGCTGTCACCAGGTTGAAAATAACTCACAAGTGATTAAAAAAAAAAACAAAACTCATTCACAGAACTCTTTTAAACATACCTGGCAAAACACACCGGAAATGTCGTTTAAAAAAAAAACAAAAAACTTTCCTCCTTAAAATCTTAGATCAGATGAAAAATGTTAATTTCCCTTCAGAAATTTAAAGATCACATCAGGTGGGGACATCTTTGCAAGTCCCAACACTCTAAAAGGATATGTTTCACTGTGATTGATACCTGACAATTTTG
>JADBJO010013536.1:0-7500 GCA_016801955.1 Conus betulinus | reverse complement strand
AAAGAAGTGACGTAGTGGTGGGTGACAGAGAAAGAAGTAACGTAGTGGTGGGTGACAGCAGGCGATGTTCTGCTGACGTGACATCAGACCAAGCACCACTGAACACCACCAAAGTGACCCAGCAGCCGGGCTGCGTCTCCTCCGGCTGAGTGTCTCCTGCCGACCTCTTACCGACTGCTCGCGTGGCCCGCCAGTGCAGAGGGTACAACAGGACGGCGACTGCAGTGTGGCTGTGTTTTGGGTTGAATCTGAAATGAGCAGAGTGGGAGCATTGTCCCCAGAGAAACAAGGAAACGATCCACGAAGAGCTATTAAGTTATGAAAGAAATTATCTGGTGTTGATGTCATAGCGGTATTCTTTTGGTAACAGAGGGTGAAATCAGAAAACATCGTTTCTTTTTTCCCCCCAGTTTTGAGACATGGGAATTGGAATATAGATACTGAATAGAAAACCAAGACCAAACTTGAGATGTGAATTTTCCAGTTTGGGGTTTGCATACACCTTACTCGTATTTAGAAGAAAATATAAATAAACAGGCAATGTGTGTCTGCATATAACGTCTTGTTTACTAGCTCTGTTCGTACAGAATTCGATATCTGTTTGTCAAACACTAAGAGCTATTGGTCTAAGATACATGTTCTCCGTTCTATAAGGTTGTATCGACTGTATTTTTATGCACCCAATCTGTCAGTGTTTTACTCAGGTTCTACAAAGGGTCGTTTCCAGCTCGTCAACCCCAGCTGTCCACCAGGTCTCACTGTCACACAGTGCCACTTCAGGCAAGGGGAGGGTACTCACCTTAGATCTTATTCCCAGTCCAATAACCCGCAGACAGCAGACAGCACGTCTGGAGCTGACTGCTCAGCCTGTCTTTCTTTCACACTAACTAATGAATTATATTCAGTCGTCAATATTATTCACCATGCAAAAAAAAAAAAAAGTGGCATCGTCCTCTGACAGGAGAGTCGTCGGAATTCCTGCACGTGATGTAGCTTGTGCGTATCTTTCCCTGCCTGTCTTCAAGTGAGAACTTGCGGGGGTGAAGGGGGCCATGACGTGCATAACTCTGAGAGGTTATCAAGAGTATGTCACACAAGAACGTGAGCTTCCATATAACCAAACGCACGCTGCAGTGATGTGTGTCGTATGACACAAGAACTGGGAGAAGACATATGTGTGTCGTATGACACAAGAACTGGAAGAAGACACGTGTGTCGTGTGACACAAGAACTGGAAGAAGACACAGGCGTAGGGGACAGGAATGGTGGCTGAAGAGGAAATAATCAACGTGTACCAGTCAGCTCAAAATGACCCGCAACACACTCACTATTATTTTGCAGCTTTTCTCCTCCTACCAAACAACGCCCAAACTGTTTGTCTGTAGCGAGATCCCATGACGTAATAGACAAAGAAGTTGAACGTGGCGTTGATGATGTTGAACAGTTCAGCCACCCACACACCCACCAGAAAGAAGTTATGATGACGTTGACCGGAATTCACTTCCGGTAAGTACAGCCAACTGACACGAATGAGAGCCACGGGGGAAAGACAGGCAATGAACAGGAGAGAGTTTCCCACCAGTATCTTCGTCAGAGCCAGCTCCTTGGCCGAGATCAACGAGGCGGTTACGGATCTCCACGTCACAATCTGACGTAATTTTGCAATCGTCATAATGGTTGCTGTCGTCACCACAATCAGTTCGATGATAGGCAGGCCAACGCCAAACACAAAACCATGCAGAATATCAATCAGATCTTTGTTAGCATGGTAAAAGGTCCCTTCGATTAAGGTTTTGATCGTGATATCGGTGACAGGGTCGTGCACACAACCTACACGATATCGGAAACTCACGATGAAATAGAAACCTATCATTACAACACTGACCACAATGATTATGACAGCCATCGTTCTAGTACGTAGGAGAGTTTGAAATTTGAGTGGATTGAAAACACAGAGGCATCTCTCTGTAGCAATGATGACAGACAGCGCAGGAGAAATAAAAAGCGGAGGCAGCGAAAACACCAAATTTGTTGGTCATAAATGTCAAGAAAGGGCCGAATCTTCCTTCTTTGGTGATTTGCATTTGGAGTTGTTCCCCGTGCAACAGGGTCATTGTGATCAAATACAGTTCATCGATAAGAGACAAAGCGAACAGACACAGATTGACTCGATCCTGAAGACCGTGTTTATAGAACACCGCCATGTTGATGACGTTAGCTGGTCCACCAATCAGGAACATCAGCACAAGCAAGTTGTTTTTGATTTGATGTACAATGCCTTCCACTTCTGCACTGACAATATTGTCAGGGTTGTCCCAGGGTAGGAACTCCATCTCGCTGAATACAACTGTGATGCAATCACCTCGAAGTGACGCGTTTCCTGCACCAGCCTCCGAGAATCCTGACTGGTTGCCATGGAGATCTATACCATCGGTAGCGTTCATTTTTAGGGGGGAAAAAATAGGCAATTATAGCGCTTTAGTTCTTTGTGTCAACGCAGGCTAAAACTTCACAAGCGTCAAGAGCGGTTTAGTTCTTTGTTCAAGGCAGGCTAAAACTTCACAAGCGTCACATATGTGAGGAAATCACGTTGGTGAACTTAAATGTTGTCCAGCTGCTTGGAACCTGTTGTTGATGTTACCAGCATTTTATTTTATTTTATTTTTTTTTTTTTTTTTAGATTAATCAAAAAACATCTTTCCCTTCACGCTTCCCCTTTACCCTTCTCTCTAGAACAATCAAACCACCGTCTCATCACACCCATTTCCACCCTGACCTCCACCACCACCAACACGCACACGGTAACAACAAAAACTCGCTGTTAAGCAGACAGGAGGGTAGCAAGAGAACGTTCCAGATTTTGCACCTTGTCTAATTCGCTGCCATGAAATAAACTGACCAGTTGCTTCACAGCTCTGTCCAGGAAAAAAAAAAATAAATGAACAAAACGTGCCCACGAGCAGATCTTGTGTGCGTGGCCATTATCAAAATTCATGATTAGCCATTATTCAAAGAACTGAACAGTCATTGTTAAACGCCATGATTAACCATTATTAAAAGCCCTGACTTGCATTATCAAAAGCCCCGACTGGTCATTATTCCAAGCCCTTTCTCAACACTATTCAAGCATCGACTAACCAGTATTCTTGGCTATGAACAGTCATTATTCAAAGCCCTGACTAGCCATTATTCAAAGCCCTTACTAGCCGTTATTCAAAACCTTAGCCATTATTTAAAGCCCTTACTAGCCATTATTCAAGGCCCTGACTAGCCATTATTCAAAGCCCTGACTAGCCATTATTCAAAGCTCTGTATAACCATTATTCAAATCATAACGAGCCATTACCCAAAGCCCTGACTGAGCTTCTATTCAACGTCCTGTGTGACCAGAATTCAAAATCCTGATTTGTGTTTATTCAAAGCCCTGACTATCTATTCTTCAGCGCCCTGGCTAGACAGCAAGATATCTCGCTAGCCGCTCAACCTGTGTCCATTCTTCTACGCCCTGGCTAGGCAGCAAGATATCTCGCTGCTGCTAAACCTGTCTTCAGCGCATTATAGCCCCTTTTTCTGCCTATCTGGGAAGATCAGTTCAACTCTATCCCTAGGATTCCAGCAATATCCCTAGTCTCAGGCTTAGAAATGACGACCGATTTATCTTCGTCATGATCTCAACCTTGGTTACTGTCCCCGTGATAATCGAAGCAACAGACATTGTGACTCATGAACTAATGTCTTGTTTTCTTTGTAATCTGCAGAGCTAGAAACACACGGAACTATGACGCGTGGTCTGTTGTCGTAACTGGTGCTTCGGATCGTAGACAAACTGAGTTACAGACTACGATCTGTGCGATTGAACTGTGGAACTGTGGTGTGCGTGTGTAGTAGGCACCGCTGTCAGCATTGCTAACTGTGAGCCTTTGGGGTAGTGTAGAGACGACGTGAATCAGGAACTATGATGACTTGAGAGTCATGGCACAGCTGTCACATCCTGCCTTTCCTTCCTGGGTGCAAACTGGTCGTTTTCTCAGCAGCCCAGGATGTATCCGGCCAACACACTGTCTTCACGATTACCACTGTGTTGGGTTGATCTTTTGTCAGCGTCGCGGGGAAAAAAATCACACACACACACACACACGCGCGCGCGCGCGCGCGCACATCACAACGCAACACAACGCAATACAAGGAAAGAGAGAGACAGACAGACAAACACACACACACACACACAGACACACAGAATTGATAATGGCTTATCAGGGATGATAATCTCTGTTAGAGTGAACACAGTAACGGTTATGATGAGAGAGAAGAGACCATGATATGTTCAACATTAACCTGGATGATGGCGAGAGATGGGGGGGGGGGGGGGGGGGGGGGGGGCACACTTCATAATATAAAGAATGCTATAATTACGAGTCAAATGCTCTTTGAACATAATATCATAATGACCATGATAATTCTAACAATAGCGAATATACCCAAAATGATCAAAATGATGGAGTCATTTTATGATAGTGGATGTTGTGGTTTTCCAGTTAATGGAAGGGGACTCGCGAGATGACAATGAGAATGATGTTCCACAGGATAACGGGGACGATGATCATGACGTCAGTGACTGTATCCATCATGATGATTAATGGCGCCAACGATGTGAACGCTGGTCCTGATGATGTTAACGTGAGCACTAGTGGTAAAGACTGTGAGGAAGAAAGCAACGGACAGTTGTGGAATGGATTGATCAAAGCGCTGATTAAAACAATAGTTTGTTTTGTCTCTGGTCACCGAGCGGGTGATGAAGGACAATGGAGGTGGACTAGTCCGAGGGTTCTGACTTCGGTGCCAGAAGATTCCCTGTCTGGAAACATGTCCGCACAGAACCTGTGAGACTTGCAGGATTGCCAGGACCTAGGGCTGATGGTGAGCCTCACAGAGACCAGCAACCTGCTACTGAACTCCACAGGAGATTGGTGCCGCCGTCCATGGTGCGGGGGGTGGGGGGGTGGGGGGGTGGGGGGGTAAGTCAGTATTGCTCATAGCCCAGCCCACCGCAAACAGGCCACAGCAGGGGTGTCACCGTGCGTTGATGTCAACTTACAAGTCCTAAAAATATAAGGACAGCCCTCATGCACAAAACCCTTTTAAAGGACACACCTCTTAAAGACACGCCTTTTCAAGACACACCGGAAATTTTGTGTTAAAAAAAAAATCTTTTCTCCGTAAAATCTGAGATCAGATGAACAATGTGAATCTCTTCCAGAAATCTCAAGACCACATCAGATGGAAACACATCTGAAACAGGATTTGCATAGAGCCTGCTGTCAAAATCTTTTATGTTTCACATCATGTACGTCCCCAACATTCTGAAAGAATATGTTTTACTGTGAGTGGTACATGAACACGGAATATATCACGCGGGGGAGGGGGGGGGGGGGGGGTGACATTCTATTCACTGGTGTGTGGCACCACGGTTTGTAAGACAGCCAGAGCAAGGCAAGGGTGTGTGGTTGGTGTGGTCGAGGGGGGGGGGGGGGGGGCGGGGGGGGTGGGGGTTCGAGTGAAGGCAAAGAAGGCAGGCAAGGAAATGTAAGGCAAGACAAACCCGGTAGGCAAGACAAAGAAAAACAAGGCATGGCATTTTTTTTTCTGTATCCACTTTGTACACTTATAGCTTTTTCAAGTAGCTTACACAAACATGCAGTTTACCAAAACAAACCAAACAGAACTGAGCAAATTATATTTGGAGACTTAAAGACAACAAAAAAACAAAACTATAACATATCCTGGAAAATCATAAAAGGGCATCACCATACAACAACATTTCTAAAAGATGCAACCTATGTTCAACAGAAAAAATGGTTAATACTATGCAAAACCACACTTAGCAACTCTAAATACTAAAGTAGAAATAGTAAACAACTGCAGGCACAAATGGAAATCGTTGTCAGCAAACGCACCCTGAACTGTAAACAACCCTGAAAACCGAACAACACGTGCAGCCAATCCGCACGTTGTAAACAGTGACATTGGGCCATATAACACCGGCAGTAGACAACCCAAAACCATCCTGACGAGAGCCAGCGCTCGAAAACAGAGCTGTCGATTTTTAAAACTTCCTTTTTACCATCCTATTTTTAACACATGTTGCTCCCCCAGGGGTCGAGCATTTTAAGAATTTTATTAGGCATTTTAGTGGTATTCTTGCTATATATATATATATATAATATTATATATATATATAGGTGTGGGTGTGTGTGTGTGGTGTGTGGTGTGTGTGTGTAGCATATATCTAGATATAGATATATATCCGATATAGGATAGCACAAACACACAACACACACACAGACACACACACACACACACATATCTCAAAAAAAACCCGTGCTTACTGGCGGTACGAAGGTCAACCCATCGCATTATCGTTCCTGATTTATTGTTCTTCAGGAAGGGAAATGGTTCAAATGCTGGCGGAAAAAAATACGGTTTGAGTTGGTGCCTGGACAAACAGATAAAGGTGGACACAGGTGTTGCAGAATGAGAGGCAGTAAGGTTCAAACAGCCTGGGGGAAAAGAAAAACTAAAGGAACGCCAAACCAAGCTATTTGCCCAAATTTGGGGTTGGTGCCTTCAGGAGTCTCTGACTGGAAGATGACAGGGACCCTAGTGAAGAAGACCGTAACCAAGACAGTGACCTGCGTGACCCAGGTATGGTGACTGAGCCAGGGTGCCCTCGGTCATCACACTGGTGCCAGGAAGTTGTCCCATGTTGATGAGCTTGTCGGACGAATGCCATACCTGCCTGACTCCAACCTCTTACACCCCACTCAAGTGAATCAGAGTCATCCTTTCACTACATTTCCCATGATGATAAGAATCCACACATATAACCTTGGCGGAGAATACCAGTACCTGACTGACTCCCTTCCCTGACTTTACAACACCCCACCCCCACCGAACCCACTCATGACTTAAGAAAAAAAGTTTCCCTCTTTCACTACAGTTTCCATGATGCTTTTACACACATTACCTTTGTCAGACGATTTCAATACCTACCTGATCCCCACACACCCTCCACCCCACCTTCGCCCACAGTTGTAGACAGCGTCTTTCGTTTTGACTAACCTGTCACTTGTGTTTCCAGCAGACGTTGTGTAACATCATGGCTTATCGTAAGAACTGGAATGCAAGGCCAAGGCACGTCACGGCGTCCATTACGATGCTGAGGACCAGGTGGGGTGGTCTTTAGGAGCAGACAAGCTGTGGATTTAAACAAAACAAAAAAAAAAAAAAAACACGCTGTACAATAGTCATCTCAATACATGAAGCTCTACGTCCATCTCAACGGGTCCACACCACCACAGAGATGTTAATGGAATCCTTCCTCACGAGACGGCACGTGCATCTTGCTGCTGTCACTCGCTGTTGACGGTGACGACCCTGGGTTTGGAGCCCTGTGAAACACATGACCGTTTGTCACGTCTGGAACCAAGACAGTTTTTTTTT
>JADBJO010013535.1:50000-51966 GCA_016801955.1 Conus betulinus | reverse complement strand
AAAACAGGTTTAAAAAAAAAAAAAAAGACGCACAAGACAATGCTCTATCAAGTCACGTTGGTAACAAGACACGGCAGAAACGGGACTGCCAGAGCGCACTCTAGACAGCATGGTCAGTGCTCACTACCTAGCGACCACGTCGCAACAATAAAGCGTGTCAAAAACTCTGATTAGAAAAATAAAGAAAAGAAAAGAAAAAGTGTATAAGAGATATCGGAACAAATCAGAAGAACGGTCCCAAAAGGTTAAAAAAAAAAAAAAAAAGTGGACGACAGAAGACAAGGCTGGGGCCCAAACTGCTGTATCAACGGCCAATTGTTATTATCATCATGATCCTAATAATTACTATCATCATTATCACTCTTATTATGATGAATACTTATATAGCGCCTATCCTCGGCTAGAGACCAAGCTCTACGCGCTTTAACAATCCACACTCGTTTACATAACGAGCTGCCTACCTGAATAGTGCCGATTGAAGAGCTGCCAGATGGCGCTTCATTCAGTCGTTTTCCAGTCAATATTGTTCAGTATCGTTCGATCACTTTCCTTACTTCCTTCATTCTTTCCATTTCTCACTCTGGGTGCATGCTATGTGTAACATGTCATCCATACCAACGGCCAAACTGGCCTTTTCTTCCAAAAGTTGGTGATGGGATTTTACGTGTGTGCAAGATGTTATGAGTGCGTTCACACACGGAATATCGGTTTATAGTCTCATTCGAAGAACTGTATGGAAAATGGAGCCAGAACCAATGTTAACTCCGAGGCAAATATCGCTCCGTACTGAAACAGCCCGGCCGAGATTCGAACCCCCGCAACCCCAGGATCACCAAAATTACAAGTCCGACGCCCTACCACTGAGCTTTTCCAGCCCTCGGAACGTTATTGACACACGGACAATGAAAGACTTAAATCTGGGGTTGTCATGTTTGATAGATCTCTGTGCGATTCACACCGAAATTGTCGAAATTGAATTCTTCCACCGCCCCCCATCCTCCCCCTCCAACTCCCCCTGTCGCCAACCTTCTTCCCAACGCACCAAAAGTTCCTTTTCTTTTCAAGTAAACAAACAGTCCAGAATATGGAGCGATAACAGTACATTGTGCTCACAGCCCTTGTCGGATGTTATCTCGGACCATGATTGTGATTTTCACACAAGTATGCTGATGACACAGAGCTTTCTAATAGTGGCACACCTGATGAGTTTGTTTCTGTTCAATCTGGGGTGTCTCGGTGTATCAGCAGTGTGCAGGAATGGATGACAAGTAATAAGCTTAAATTAAATTGTGAAAAGACTGAAGTCATGCCCCTTGGAACCTCCTCCTGCCTCAAACTCGTTGAGTCAGAGTCAGTGGTTGTTGATGGCACTGAATTGCCTTTCAATCACTCTGTTAAATACCTTGGTGTTACCATTGATCAGTGTCTGACCATGCAGAATCAAATATCTGTAGTCTGTCGCTCATCTTTTTTAGAGCGGAGACGTATTGCTTCCATCCGACGCTTTATATCCAGGGAAGTAGCTGTCAGGCTAGTCTGTGCCACGGTGATGTCAAGATTGGACTACTGCAACTCTGTTTATGCTGGGCTTCCGCAGAACAGATTGCCCGGCTGCAGAGAGAGTCCAAAATAGCGCTGCACGACTTGTTTTGAAGAGGAGGTATGAGCACATCACTCCCATGCTGATGGAACTGCACTGGCTTCCCATACGGTATCGGTGGCAATTTAAACTGGCAGTTCTTGCTTTCCGCCACTTCAATGAATCTCTTCCTCACTATCTCTCTTCTTCTCTCTGCACCTACCAAAGCTCTCGTACCCTTCGCTCTTCTTCACAAAAACTTTTTGAAAATCCCTAAGCGTTCTCTGAAATCTTTGGCGAAAGAGCCTTCAGTTTTAGAGCACCTTCTATTTGGAACTCCCTCCCTGAAGACCTTCGTAATCAGCCTACTCTTTTCTTCTTTTAAAT
>JADBJO010013535.1:35000-40000 GCA_016801955.1 Conus betulinus | reverse complement strand
CTCTCCGTCTCTCTCTCCTCTCTCTCTCTCTCTCTCTGTCTGTCTGTCTCTGTCCCTGTCTCTGTCTGTCTGTCTGTCTGTCTGTCTGTCTCTCTCTCTCTCCCTCTCTCTCTCTCTCTCTCTCCCCCCCCCCCCCCCTCTCTCTCTCTCTTTTCAAGGCACTGACTGTCTTCTGTTTTTTGTGTGTAACCATTTCCTCTTTACTATCTATAGCGTTTATGTATGTTTACTTCAATTCTAGATTAGTTTTGCTGTTGTTGTTATTGTGTTTCCCTTTGTTGAGGGCCGATGTAAAAAAGCTATTTTGTGGTTATTCCGCTTTTTTTTTTTTCACTCATTAAGAAAGATGCGTTCGTTCGTTCAGTACAATTCTTCTCTGCACAGTCGTAAACCTGAAGCATACTAAAGCGTTGAAGTTTTTATCATGAACACGTTTCCTTCTGTACGTAGCTCTTTGCCTGCCATTACGCTGAATAAACACTTTTAGAAGGGGAAAGGAAAAAAAATTCAATGAAATAACTTCCGGGTGTAGCGCCTTCTCACTGGTTTTTAATCAAAACAACGCAGATGATTGGCTGGTAGTTGAGAACATTCTAAGGTGATGGCAATTCACTAATTGGTAAATCGTGCGAGCCGTCAGTCATGATTCACTTCGGCTCTACGGACAAAGGCAGGAATTTCTTCGCCAATCGTAAATCCGCTCAATCCTTCCGTCTAGCCGAAAATGAGACGGCGAAAATGTTGAGGGCGGACACGTCTGTTTACAAAGTAACAGCCTATGAAACACACCGATTCAAAAAGAAAAAAAAACATTCATAATTTCTGTTCTAATGTTTCCTGCTTTTGCTAGCCATGTATGCCACAGGAACAACTAACCTTTCATCCTGCATGACTCCTGTGCATTAAAAAAAAAAAAACAACGTCGGGCACTGTTTCTCTACCTTTGCTTTTTGATAGATGCCCCTTAAAGCAGGGAGCACCTGCCAATTGACTGCAGAATTCAGAAGTTTATTCTACAGCACAGCAAACGTAATAAAATGCTTCTTTTTTTTAGTATACCATGACACTACACCCCTCCCCCCCCCCCCCCCCCCCCCCTCCCCCCTTGACAGAAAATAACGAAGCAATGTAATTCAAACACGTGATTAGTGGTTTTGTTTGTTTGTTTTTTAACCCCCAATCCGCCTTGTTCAAAATCAACAGATTCATTCATATGAAAGATGCTAACAAGTCCGTAATCAGTAAGGTTCGTAAACACAACTTACCAAAACAACCGAGGAGCGTCTTACTTTCGGAAGCACTGGGGTAATCTCATTTGCCCTTCTGCTTGAGCATCTATGATATGACCTCTACTGATATTTCCGTGGGAGTTCTCCCCGAGGGAAAGAAAATCAAGCTAAACTTACTGAAAGCAGTAGTAAGATGTCACCCATTCGATGCTTCATATAGTCATTTTACGATTTAATCAAGGCCTATACCATGGCAGACGTTAGACTGTATACGGCTTGCTTGAATTGGTCATCTGTAGTCGACTTTGCATCACGCTGCTTGACTTATTTGTGAATATACGTTTAAAGGGGGGAACGAAAATCACAACTTAAACATACACGTCTTTGATGAAGCGTCTTCACATTGAAAAATCCTTTCCATGCAAACAAATATAATGTTGTCCGTACGAGCTACAGGTCGGAAAGGAAGTCTTTTAACCCTGTATCACCATCAACCGTTCTCATGCTTCCTAGATGGTAGTATTCACCATCAACCGTTCTCAACGCTCTCTAAATGGTAGTATTCACCATCAGCCGTTCTCAACGCTCTCTAAATGGTAGTATTCACCATCAGCCGTTCTCAACGCTCTCTAAATGGTAGCATTCACCATCAGCCGTTCTCAACGCTCTCTAAATGGTAGTATCACCATCAGCCGTTCTCAACGCTCTCTAAATGGTAATATTCACCATCAGCCGTTCTCCATGCTCCCTAAATGGTAGTATTCACCATCAACCGTTCTCCATGCTCCCTAAATGGTAGTATTATGTGACTGGTGAACACGATAATCCGCATTCTCACTTTCCATGCTGCCTAGGGTACTCTCCCCTGTCCGGAGACAGTAATTCACACTCAGCACGGATAATTAGGGAATCTGTCCTAGCCATAATTATCTTGCGTGCACAATCCAATTCGATACCCGTAGGTCTTGACCAAAGATAGAAGACATCAACGCACCTTTTCGTCTTCCAGCCTGTGATCAATAAAGTTCGGATCGTTTGACCAGTACGGGCTGTCTACGTTCCCACAAAGCTTACGATGATAACCGGTGGCCTTTTCGCCAATAATTCGCCAGCTTTGCAGTCAATGTGTTTGGAGATTTTTGATTTCTCTTTCTGTTTGTTTTTCTTCTTTCGTTATTTCAATTCATAACCGAGGTTGAAAAAGTTACTAAAGGGACAACAACGAACCTGTGATTTTTTTCCTTTTCGCATGCGATGAATACAAGTACACGTGTTTGTGTTTATGTGTTTGACTGAGAGATAACAAACACTATTTCAACCAACATAGTTTGCAAGTACACTACCCACAATCGGAGAATGGGAAATACGGTTCTAAACGTCAGAGTTCAGTCGAACAGAACTGTAGGTACCTTACCTTGCCGATATCGTATTGACCACCAGTGCGCCGTATAACCAAGATTTCGCCCGCACGCCCTGAAATCGATACCTCATTATTGAATGTAAATGAGGCGGCAAATCTTCACCTCTCTCCGTTTCTAACCTTCTATTCCTCTGCCCTCCCTCATTCCACTCATCCATCTCCCCCCCTCCTCTCTCTCTCTCTCTCTCTGTCCGTATCTGTCCGTCCGTCCGTCCTCCGTCCGTCCGTCTTCTGTCTGTCTGTCTGTCTGTCTGTCTGTCTCATCTCTCTCTCTCTCCTCTCTCTCTCTCTGTCTCTATCTCCGTCCGTCCTCCGTCCGTCTCTCTCTGTCTCTGTCTCTCTCTCTCTCTCTCTCTCTCTCTCTCTCTCTCTCTCTGTCCGTCCGTCTGTCCGTCCGTCCGTCCGTCTGTCTGTCTGTCTGTCTCTCTCTCTCTCTCTCTCTCTCTCTCTCTCTCTCCTCTATCTATCTATCTATCTCTACACGCACCATTGTCATCTGGGCTGCTTGAGCATTCCTTAGAAACACTGATCAGATCTACATTTGAATTTGTAGTCTGTGTTTATGAACATAATAATCTGCTGTGAAAACAAAATGTCAGGAAAGATCTGAAGATCTCAAACAGCCGGTCCTTGGAGCAGAGAAGGATCAAAGTTCACGTTAAAAGTTTGAATGTGGATGCATGTCTACCTTGGACAACAGGCAAGAGTTACATTGACAGTACTGGCATCAGAACGAATGTGAGAAATGAAACGTGTCAGCTTGTTCACGACTAGATGATGGTCACCGCTGGTAGAAAAATATATACATTTCATACGTGTGTGTGTGTGTGTGTGTGTGTGTGTGTGTGTGTGTGTGTGTGTGTTGCGTGCGCGCGCGCGCGCGCGTGCGTTTGTGCAAGAGAGCCAGCATGCATTTCTTTGCTGGTGGCGAGCGTGTGCTTGCCGAGGAGGGATCTTGTTCGCAGTTTGTCGGTTTGTTGTAGACTGGCAGTTACCAAGACATGGAGTCAGATACCGTCATTATTCTTAGAACCACCACATCCGATCTCACGGATCCGGGGTCTATAATTAGAACATGTTATCCCGCGCCGTCAATCGAAAATCTGCCATTGCTTCAGGCTGGTCGTTTTTTTTACACTCCTGTTGTGGCTTTGAGAGATCGGTACGGTTTATATCTTGCACTTCCCCCCCTTTTTTTTTTTCCTGTTTCAGATAACTCACGAGATACATATAGTTCATAACTTAACAAGCATTCTGCTATTACCCGTTTCGAGGGCAAACATCCCTTAATGTCGCTGATCCTGAACAAAAGAAGCCAGGCTGAGCGGACTTGTCACCGGGCGTTTAACTGACGATGTTCGGAAATCTGCAATGGAGGTCATCTGTCCCAAAGCTCGCGTTCAGGCAGAATGACCCTTCCATTATAAAGCGATAAATCTCGCTGGTGAGCACCCCCAAAAAACAAATTTGACTCCATCAGTCTGGTTACCGGCGCAATCAGAGAGAGAGAGAGAGAGAGAGAGAGAGAGAGAGAGAGATGCCAAAAGGTGGTTTGAAACGGCACTCCTCGCGATGCGGACAATCGATATCCCAATCGTTTACCCTGAGGCGCGTATCAAATCAGGTTTCTCACTCGCTAGGTCTGTTTGCTTGATCCATCAACTGAGAAAATGCAACTCTCCATCAACTGAGAAAATGCAACTCTCCATCAACTGAGAAAATGCAACTCTCCATCATCTGAGAAAATGCAACTCTCCATCAGATGAAAAATGCAACTCTCCATCAACTGAGAAAATGAAACTCTCCATCATCAAATGAGAAAATGCAACTCTCCATCAGATGAGAAATTGCAACTCTCCATCAGATGAGAAAATGCAACTTTGTCTGCAGTGTAATCCTCCCTTAATGTCTATTTTTGGAACAGGTCTACTGACGTTGTAAACGTACTGATGCGTTCTTATATGTACCGAGTCTCTACTACTGCTGCCACTGTCTTTCCCGAGTTACATTTCATACTTCGTGAAACAAGTTACAATAACGGTGGCTCAAATTTGTCATGTTACATATCATTTCCGATTTTCCTCATCATGTTTTTTTCGATTGACGTTGAGTTCGAGCAAGTGGATGTAAGTCTCTAGGGCTGATCCATCGCTCATTCCAGAGGGAATGAAAAGAACATTACGGAGAATACACCAACTTCTATGAGAATGTAAAGACACATGTTCACACGAGAAAACACTCACTAACACACACACACACACACACACACACACACACACACACACACACACACACACACACACACACCTAAATAAACTCTACTGAAGAAGACTCTTTGTACTGTTTGAATG
>JADBJO010013535.1:20000-25000 GCA_016801955.1 Conus betulinus | reverse complement strand
CACGCATCAACAACGCCGTGTTGTATACCAACACAAGAGAGTCACGTTTCATTGTGTTGTGTTTTTCTAACATTTCTGACCAACTGGTCCAAGAGACTGGCAAAAATTCCGACTCCAAACCCGGTTGGGGGGGAGTGGGGGGGGGGGGGGGGGGGGGGGGGGGCACTCATCAGCCAAGCTTGAGCAGTTCGTCTATGCGAAGAAAACTGACGGAGAACAGTGAGGGGGGAGAAAAAAAGTTCGTAAATGTTGAACGGTTTGGAAAGTGAAGAAAACCGACGAAAACGGTGACAGGACAAAAAAAAAAAAAAAAAGCTCGTCAACATGTTGAACGGTAGTCTCTACCAAGGAGACGGCAAACCCTGAACAACAAAGCACCACCACCACTGGAAACAGTGGAAAGACAAGGGAAAGACACGAGCTGAATGACAGCTCCTGCAATTATGGATTCATAATCGGATCCCACCTGACAACAGGAGAAAGCAATCATTGTCAAGCTTACACCAGACTAAACCAAGCGATGGCAGGCTCAAGGGGAAGAGATCCCCGGCGAACATTAACGACCCGAGACGGAGACGTACAGACCCCCCCCCCCCCCCCCCTCCTCCCCAGAGTAACCACACTTTCGCATCACGCAAAGTTTGCTTCATTAATTATTTCCATCAATGCATCATGCAGTTTTTTGCTTCATGATATTTTCAGTAGTCGACATAAATATAGGGGCAAAAAGTGCCGGCGACGAGCACACAGCCTGTCAATCTCTTCAGCTCTTTGGGGACAGATGAGGAATCGTGATAACTTCAAGAACTTGGGTAAGGGGGTAGTGGGGAAGGGGGGGGGGGGGGGGGGGGTTGACGGCAAAGAGAGGAGTGGAGACTGGGTCCCGAACACCTCTTTGCTTTCTTCACGTGTCTTCCTCTTTCATGCAGCGTTCGTCAACGCCATGGAAATGGGGAGTGGCTTCTTCCATTCCTTAATTAGCTCTTCGTTTGTTCTCCCTACTGGTCAATGGTGGACTAATTACTCAGTTGCCTCACTGGAATGGTGGACTAATTGCTCAGTTGTCTCCCTGGAATGGTGGACTCATTACTCAGTTGTCTCCCTGGAATGGTGGACTAATTACTCACTTGTCTCCCTGGAATGGTGGACTAATTACTCAGTTGCCTCCCTGGAATGGTGGACTAATTACTCAGTTGCCTCCCTGAATGGTGGACTAATTGCTCAGTTGTCTCACTGGAATGGTGGACTAATTGCTCAGTTGTCTCACTGGAATGGTGGACTAATTGCTCAGTTGTCTCCCTGGAATGGTGGAACTAATTACTCAGTAGTCCTCCCTGGAATAGTGGACTAATTACTCACTTGTCTCCCTGGAATTGGTGGACTAATTGCTCAGTTGTCTCCCTGGAATGGTGGACTAATTACTCAGTAGTCTCCTTGGAATGGTGGACTAATTACTCAGTTGTCTCCCTGGAATGGTGGACTAATTACACAGTTGTCTCCCTGGAATGTGGACTAATTACTCAGTTTGTCTCCCTGGAATGGTGGACTAACCGACCACTCAGTTGTCTCACTAGACATGAATCCTCCTGTCGTGTTGAATGAGGGGACCATTTTATCCCGTTTTTTTCTGTGTTACACACCACGCAAGTCGTCCATGCCGACAGAACTCCAATCACCTGCGGTTTGATTGCAGACTAACTGAACAGTCAAGCTGACCGGGCCAGTCACCTGCTGTTTTGTTTTGCGCACTGATGCAATCAGCCGTGTTGACTAACGACCGGCCACCCAGCTGTGGTCACCGAGTATTTGACCAATCCGGTCAGAGCTCCTGCCTGGGAAGATTGGCAGCTATGAAGAACACGTTATCAATGTAGTGAAGACAGGAGCTTGGTGATGTCCCTTTTTCTAGGCATGCACGAGTGCTCTCTCTCTCTCTCTCTCTCTCTCTCTCTCCTGAAGCATAGAAGTTATGTATCCCTTCATGAGAGGGGCAATGGCCTATATATGAATAAACTTTCGTTTCCGTGTCTCTCTCTCTCTCTCTCTGATGAAATTCATCAATTTTGTCATGCGTCACTGATATACGTTTTACTCCTCGGCTGCTGGTGTAACACACAGGAAGCAGTACCAGGCCAAAATACACTACTGAGGGACGTTATTTCATAGGGTTTTAAGTAGGAAGCTTTACTCAAAACCCAACAAAGTAATCTCTCTCCTTGAAAGAAAGCCTCTTTGTGCCATAAGATGAAAGCCGAGGTCATATACACACACACACACACCACACACACACACACACACACACACACACCACACACACACATATATATATATATATATATATTTGTTAAAAATGTGATTAAAATGTAAACTGTATGCTACATTTTAATCAAAATTTAACAAATTTTAACATATGCCGCTCCCAGCTCGGTTGAGCACTTTTTTAAAAATTGTTGTTGGTTTGCAATATATATATAGATATATATATAATATTATATATATGTAATATGTATATATATAGAGAGAGAGAGAGAGAGAGCGAGAGAGAGAGAGAGAGAGCTGAGATGAGAGGAGAGCGAGAGACAGACAGAGACAGACAGAGAGATAGATGGATAAATAATCTATATATATATATATATATATATATATATATAACATACATACATACATGTAATAGAGAGAGAGGAGGGGGAGGGAGGGGAGCGAAGAGAGAGAGAGAGAGAGAGAGAGAGAGAGAGAGAGAGAGATAGAGAGATGAGAGAGAGAAGGTCGAGCGGGGAGCTACAAAAGACACTCAATCAACACAGAGAAAGACAGAGAGAGAAAGAGAGAGAGAGAGTGGTCAGGAAGGGGGGAGCAGAGGGGGGAGAGCGAGAGAGCGAGAGGAGAGAGAGAGAGAGAGCGAGATAGAGAGAGAGAGAGAGAGAGAGCAGGCGGGAGGGGAGAGATAGGTCGAGCGGGGAGTCTACAAAAGATACAAATCAAAACACAGAGAAAGACAGAGAGAGAACGAGAGAGAGAGAGATGTTTGTGGATGGAGGGAGGGTCGAGGTGATATAGTAAGGCGAGAGAGGGCGGCGAGATAGAAGAGCGTGAGTCAGGGTGAGACTAAGTTCAGGGAGTAGGGAGGGAGATCCATTCGAGCTGAGCGAGACCGCAAAGACATAACAAATGAGAAAGAGACCATGAGCAATAGGAGAGAGGATGGAGAGAGCGCCGGTCGAGCGGGGAGATACAAACGGTACGAGATGAACAAACGAGAGAACAGAGAGCGAGAGGTGATGTGAGGAGAGCTGATCTTACTGAGAGGCGGTCGTGGTGGCGCACAAAACAAAACAAAAAAGGGTTGGCGGGGGGGTTGGGGTGGGGGGGGTGGAGGGGGTCCCTCGCTAACGAACAGTAATGACTTTAAACAGAGAACCCTCACCTCAGGTAAAGTTATTTCCAGCCATGCGGAAGGATGAAACCGCTCTTTAACCCCCTTAACACCTCCCCTTCCGTACACTCCCCTCTCCCCCCCCCCATTCCCCAATCCCCCCCCGCCCTTCCCTCCCCCCCCCCCCCCCCCCCCCCCCCCCCCCCCCCCCTTCCTCCCCCAGGCCACCGAGCAGCGTTTTCAAAACAACCACTGCAGGCAGATCGGTTTCAAGCCGCTCATTACAAAAAGTTAACCCCCCCTCATTCCCCCCCCCCCCCCCCGCCCACCCCACACCCCCCCCGCCCCCCCCACCCCCCCCCCACCCCCCCCCCCCCCCCCCCCCCCCCCCCCCTTGCCCCTCGCCCTGGCCCCTTGGCCTCGCAAGGTGGCCTAATTGATGGGAGTAAAGAGGACTGACAACAGGTCAGTACAGCTGTGGTTCCAGAGTAGAGGAGCTGCCCGACTGAAAAGCACCGCTCTGTACAGTTTCAAAACAAAAATAAACAAACAAAACAAAAACAAAAAACAAAACAAACAAAACAAAAACAAAAAACAAAAACAATTACAGAAGGAAAAAAAAAGGTAGAAAAAAATTTGCAACTGTTTCTCTCTTTTTCCTTAAAAAACAACAAACAAACAAACAAACAAAAAACGTGTTGCAGAAGAAACAAACAGGTGTAATCAATCTCCCCAGTTTTTATCTATAACACTCCTTACTCTTTCTCTCATCGTCTTGAGTTTTGTTGTTGTTGCGGTGGTGGTGGTAGTGGCGGTGGTGGCGCGCGCACGCGCGGTGTGTGTATGTGCATGGGGGGGGGGGAGGGGGGGGGGGGGAGGGCGGGGGGGGGGGAGGCAGGGGGGGGGGGGGGGCATTTAATCAGGTTTCAAGGAACACTACGGTCAGAACAAGTCACCTATACTCAGTCCCAGTGAAAACCTGTGAGTCTGTTGGACAGGTTACTTTCAGGTTCAATGACCCAGTAGGTTCTGAATGTTTGTCCGTGTTCACATGCGGATTGACGTAGAATCTGTTCTGTAGAGTAGGACCTTACCACTGCTCACAAGCTCACAAAAGACTTTGGCATTCCTCTGGTTTGATCTTAATTTGATGATTGTAAATAAGAAACCAACTTCTGCTCCCTTGCTTAAACAATCATAAGTCTTGGACAGTGAACTCCCGCCTCCTGCCCAAACCCTTCACCTATCCCACGTAAGAAAATCAAATGAAAAAAGACAACAACAAAACTCCAGAGACCCAACTTTGCCCAATGCACTCCAAACTGCACATGCACCAGCAAGAAAGATCATATACATCAATCACACAACACACCACACACACACACACACATACCACACACACACACACACACACGACACACACGTCACACCACGCACGCACAGCACGCACAGCACACAACACACACACACACACACACACACACACACACACACAACACACACACTACTTATTTAAGACTGCTTCCATAGCCTTCCAGTTTTGGAAGAATATTACACGGTACGGAACAGAAACAGGGGGAATCTCAGAGTGGCTGACATGGTACCGTGGTTCTGGCAGGATCCTTTC
>JADBJO010013535.1:12500-15000 GCA_016801955.1 Conus betulinus | reverse complement strand
AGAGAGAGAGAGAGAGACAGACAGACAGACAGACAGACAGACAAACACAGACAAACAGAAAGACAGAGACAGACAGACGGCTGTTCAACTCGCCAGTCTCCGATTGAACTTTAATACCGTGTCTCAGCAGACGCTGGCATCTGATTCCGAGTGCTTCGTCAGCCGACACCTTCAAATGACAACGTCCAAACTCCATCACCTCATACTGGCCTTGGCGGCCGTTCGACCCCTAACACAGAATATGTTCCATCAACGCGTTCAACCCGCTGTCTGGTCTAATTCCCCGACAGCATAATGGGAACACCCAAATCCAGCGCGCGCGGCCTTTTGAAGAGGCTACGGTCCTCTCGCAGAATCTATTCTACGGTTCCCAAAATGACAGGTTACACCTCGCTTATGTTCTGGTTGGCGAAAAAAAAAAAAAAAAAAAAAAAAAACAACAACAACAACAACAACAACAACAACAAAACCAGCGTTCTTGTTCCGTCTGTTCTTTCGCCAAAGCAAAATTCCTTCGCCTGGAACGAACAACGT
This sequence comes from Conus betulinus, assembly GCA_016801955.1. Lineage (NCBI taxonomy): Eukaryota > Metazoa > Mollusca > Gastropoda > Neogastropoda > Conidae > Conus > Conus betulinus. The sequence goes on along the minus strand of JADBJO010013535.1, from coordinate 14,466 downwards.
CATTTCAAAGCAGATCACGTCTGCCAATGTGGTGCCGAGTCAGAAACGGTCGAACGTTTCCCTGTTGCATCGTCCATTCCACACTATCATCAGAACAGACACGGTTTCCTCCACCCTTCCACCCGATCTACTTGAAGTTGGTACTCTTCCCCCTCGGTAACCAATCCCTTTGGCGGCACCAAGATATGGAAGCTGTATTCAAAAACTGGGCATCGCTTTATTAAAACAATCAAAACGTACGTCTTTGGAGTACCTGTTAACGGAACCTTAGCTTGCAATAAATTGATATAAATGTCTATGACAATGAAACGATTGGGGCAGCAGCTCCCTTCCCCCCCCCCCCCCCCCCCCCCCCCCCCGTTTCATAAAAGACTAATATTGTGAGTGGTTTATTCGCATGCTTTTTTTGTTTTTAGTGTATACTTTTTTTTCCTTTCCAACTATATTTTGTTTTTGTTTTCTTGATTTTTGTACATGTTTACATTCACATTTATACGTATTTGAGTATATGTATGTATGTCTGCATATCTTCTTCTTCGTTCACTCAGACAGGACCCCAGAGGCACTGACGTAGGCTGCTCCACGGGGGAGGCCCTCCATTGATCGATAAAGCGTTTCCCTCATCGGTGTGTTGACAGACCAGGTCTCTGCCTCAGCTTTCATGTGTGGGACAGTCCTGCGGGACAATGGACAAAAAACCCGGTAAATTGGACTCGTCAGCCCAGTAAAGCAAGCAGTCTAGGAGAGCGTTCGCTCTGATATCAAAACAAGCCGAAGTCGGATGTGCTGGGTCCTGACTTGTCAGGGGCATAACGGCAGCACAACGCCTCCACACTCATGTGACCGAGAACGTGTGTGTGTGTGTGTGTGTGTGTGTGTGTGTGTGTGTGTGCGTGCGTGCGTGTGCATTTTTACCTCTTCTATTTAGAATAGAAACTGTAATAGTCTCCTGCCACTGCCTTTGCCACATACGTAACTGGAAACATTTGAACACACTTAAAAGCACTAGCTTGTAGCTGTCCACATTTTGACATTTACCACAAAGCTAAGAGGTCTACATCTAACAGGAAACTGGATATAAATTCATTTAATACCAACAATGTAGAATGCACACGCAAACGAGATCGTCACAGATATAATTCCCCTGACTTTCAGGTATATATAATTCCCTGACTTTCAAGTATCTTGCGTGTCACTGTTCCCGGCCTGACGACCACTAATCTACCTACAGACTGTGCGGTAAGACACACGCCAGTACCCCCGTAAAACTCTTTCCAAGGCCGCACGAATTTGAGCTGGGGAGACCCCAGCTTTTCATCTGTGGTGGAAGACCTTGAGCGTCATTTGTTCGCCTAACGTAGTTCAGCTGGTGACGTAATTTTATCAGTGACGTATTGGGATTTGTCTCACAGGTGACGTTATTTTTCAGAATGCGCATGCATGCTAGAGGAGGATTCGCTGAATTCTTTGAGCACATGGATTTCTGACTGTAAACCGATGATCAAACATAAATCAGCGGCTCGTCCGGACATTACATAATGATCTCCGCTCATGACAAACAGGTCTGAATATTGTCTTTTTTAAGAGAGCGATGAGAAAGGAAGCTCACAGATATGCATACGCACTGGGTTTTTTTTCTGAAAAAAAAAAAAGGGGGGGGGGGGGGGGGGGGAGGAGCAAGGAGGCTTGGCCGAGGGCACTCTCTGATTGGTCGATCCTGTTCGCGTACTTTTCTCTCTTTCGTGCAAAAAGGCAGCGTGCGTGACTGCACGTGCTGCCCGTGTAACACTAACACCACCGTGCCAAAAAATACACTACGAAGGGGAAGTAATCTAATTAGCTTTTCAATCAAAAGCTCCATCTGAAAATCCTGCGATGTAACTTACTTTGTTAGCAAGACAGCTTCTTTCTACAAGATGATATAAGGTCGGAATGGTTAAAACAATACATGTGTTAACCTGCGTGT
>JADBJO010013535.1:5000-7500 GCA_016801955.1 Conus betulinus | reverse complement strand
CAACGGTTCACGACGAACTTTTGCAGAAGAAAAACCAAAATCGGGGACTAAAACGTACACGTGCGTGTTCAAAGGCAAATCAGTCAGGAGGCCACCCCCTGTTTGGCACTGTGACTCGTCCCCTGAGTGCACGCCCTTGTCATCTTCGAGTGAGCCTGACAACCGGCCACAGACACCCTTGTCTCCATTCTCCACCTCTCCTTCCCCACTTACCAACCACCCCCCCCCCCTCCACTGTGTGTGTAATGTCCCTGTGTTGAACCTACCGTCTACACGCAAAAAACAGGTTTCATTTGCGCAGAGAGACCCAGTTTTCGCTATAGAACCAAAGATCTCGCAGTTCCGGGTCAAGGATTCGTGACAACCGCATCACATTCGGGACTGCCTGTCCTGGTCAGGCTGCGACACGCGCGGCACGTGAGTCAAATTGGCAAGTTGCCTCTCTTGTTATTTCATTGGCAATCACTTGTGTAAAAGTAAGGAAAAAAAATGCATCGATCTGTCGATTTATGAAACCATGAAAACAGTTACATAATCAATACCTTCCTCTTTTCCTTAAAAAAAAAAATCCTGAAAGAGAGTAAAAAAGGAAATAGATAAATAAATGAAAACATAAACAAATAAAGAAAGAAGAAAACAGAAAGAAAGGAAAGAAAGTATAGTCAGCAGAGGTGCAGCGGGGGCTGTTTCATAGCGACATGACACTAGCTGCTCACTGTGGACTGTCGGTGCTGGACCCTGGACACGATGATGGATGTGGCTGTGCAGGGTGAGAGGTTGGTGGGCAATACGCCGTGCGGAACTAATATCCCGTGATGCTCTATGGATGATGAGGCAGCAATCTCCAAAAAATTGTGCCGAGCCTCGTGGTTTGAGTACACTGTTGAATCCTCTCTCTCTCTCTCTCTCTCTCTCTCTCTCTCTCTCTCTCTCTCTCTCTCTCTCTCTCTCTCCTCTCTCTCTCTCTACCCACCATTCTCTCTCTCCACCTCCGACAAAACAATTCCACCTCCCTCTTCCCTCTCCTCTCCCCGCCCTCTGTCGCGATATATGCACAGAGATGGGAAACATACAAACAACTAAAACAAACAAACAAACAAACAAAAAACCAGCAACCAAACCATTCCCCCCCCCCCCCCCCCCAACCTCCTCAAGGTCAGCACTGACCTGACGAACGGCGGACGACGGGAAGGTGAAGACCTCCTCCTCCACCAGCACCTCCATCTTGCGGGGGCTCAGCTGCATGGCGAAGTACATCCTCAGCACTTTGAAGCGATCCCCCATCCTCCGCCACTGCCTGTCCGTGCTTTCTCTACCGCCCAATCAAAGCGTCACCTGCCCCGCGCGTGCATCACACGCCCTCGCTCTTCTCTGGGTAGAAGGATACCAAGTTTCGCGTTGTCCACGTCAGTAAGGAGCTAGCTTAAAAATGGTTTCTCATTTCAAAAAAAGAAAAAGAGAAGAAACGGTGGCAGTTCACGATGTAGAACGTCATCGTGGTTTGTGGCAAAGCATCAATTTGTAGAAAAGGAAAACGTTGAAAATTGTTGATCGGGACACAGCATCATTGAATGTAGTGTTGACTACAAAGGAAATATCACTAGATGAAAACACCAATCTTTCGAAAAGAAAATGATGAAGGTCGTTAATCGGGACACAGCAGCACTGAATATGGTGTTAACTACAATGAAAACATCACCAGATGATCGCTATCATCTCCTTTAAAAAAAAAAAAAAATGCACCACTTTTCTTCAAGACAGTCCCTACGTTTAACTTTTTTTTTTTTTTTTTTTTTTTTTTCCCCCAGGTCGGGGTCACACCGCGAACGTCGTTTCTGCTAGAGTGACTGGTTCGCGAACTTTCATCGACGGGAACAACACGAGATGAGAGAGAGAAAGAGAACGTGGTGTTCACGATGAGCAGTACACCACAGTCACAGGAGGCGCTCGCAGCTTGCGGACCATTAACACCGACCACGGCTTCAGTTCATGCGGTCATAGGTCAGAGAAACACCGACGCTAACAACAACAGTAACAATCAACGAATGGCACCGTCTGTACGTATATATATATGTATGACGGTTATTGTATTTTTAACATCATGTCGATGCTGGGCAAAGCACAGTCACAATTCTACCGGCAGCGCCGTTCATTAGCTCATGATGTCAGATCCGAGAAACTTCTTTCGCCGAACCAAACCACATGGTAGAAAAACAAAAGACATAGAGAGAGAGAGAGAGAGCGCAAATAGCTTCAGTGTCTGTTTCTTATAACAGTACCCGACAGACAGGAAACGCAGAAAACATCTTGCTACACACGAAAAAGTGGTTTTGCGACTTCTGTGTGCCACAGGTCGAGTTCCTCATGGGGTCTGTACCAGGAGAGTCTGGCACACGAACAGCACCACTCGCTGACAAGGGCACACAGACTGTGCTCTCGGCAGTACAGCCGACGCTTGGTCAGTGACTCCGACAGAAGACCACCTCCGATGTCGTCGATG
>JADBJO010013534.1:17500-32500 GCA_016801955.1 Conus betulinus | reverse complement strand
CACAATACGAGAGAGAGAGAGAGAGAGAGAGAGAGAGAGAGAGAGAGAGAGAGAGAGAGAGAGAGAGAGAGAGAGAGCGTGAGCAGGACAGAGTAGAGTCGAAATAAAAGTGGTACGGGAGACAGAAATGGCAACAAGGTATTAGACGTAAAAGACAAACTGAGAAAGAAAGTGAGTTCGAAACCCAGAGGGGGGTGAAAAAGACCAAGAAGATTTCTACGTCGAGTCCCCAGAGATGACCTCGGAGACCCAGTGCTGGAACCTGGTGTCAGACAACCCAAGGCATCACCATCATCCAGTGCTGAAGAAAATTCGAAGTGACTTGTTCGAGAACTGTGGTGTGGTGTGCAAGTGTATGTGTGTGTGTGTGTGTGTGTGTGTGTGTGTGTGTGTGTGTGTGTGTGTGTGTGTGTGTGTATGTGTGTGTGTGTGTGTGTGTGCGTGCGTGCGTGCGTGTGTGTGTGTGTGTGTGTGTGTGTGTGTGTGTGTGTGTGTGTGTGTGTGTGTGTGTGTGTGGAAGCCTGGCCGTGTAAGAAGCCTTTTATTGTAAAAACCCGGGATTATTGATCTTTTATGCTTTGATAATTCCGTTTGTGTATTTGGATTTTTTCATGTGTAATTACAAGTAGGGCAGACACTATTTCTTGTTCTCAGCCGTGCTAAGAGAGGAACGAATGCGTGACATCCCATTCCCAAAGACAGGTGAATGTTTGACGGGTGCATGAGTGCGCATATGCGGGTATGAGTGCAGAAATAACCTTGGTGTGCCAAGCCTGACTAACACATCAACTTAGTCCACTTAATGGAATACAATCACAATTCCCCCCATCCTGGACAGACTGTTCTGTGTTTTGAGAGTCTCAGTGGTCCCAGCACCGTTCAGCCATTAGCAGTGTCTGCTGAAGAGGAGCTAAGGGTCCAACTCGTGTGTCCAGGTTCGCCTAAAACAATGGGTTCAGCGAAACAGCAACGAGTGAGGCTGCGGGATGCACACGGCAGTTGACTGACGGTGGCGTTTTTCGCCGGTGGGCTCTGTAGTCACACATATAGGAACGCTCCCGTGGAGGTTTGTGTCGTGTCACATCCGGTGGCCATCTGCCAGGGAAAAGTTATGTCCCTTGACGTCTAAACGAATTGCGTGCCTGCACCCTATGTGAACACAGCAAGGGTGATTCAGGATTGCTCCCAACTGGAATGTTCGGCAGCTGAGGACTGCGCTTCTCTGGGTCCCATCCGCACCTTCGGGGTATATGTTTTTTTTTTCTGTCAAGGTCTCCTTCAGGATGGGGGGGGGGGGGGGGGGGGGGGGGGGCTGTGCTCCTGAATATGTTCCCTTCTGGCAGAACCGTACGGCACCGCAAGAAGAATCCGGCTCTGAAGCAAATTTGATGTTTCCTGAGTGCCACATAAAGAACATTTCCTTTCTGTAAATGATCTCTCCTTTTCTTTTGAAAGACAGCCCAATTGTATTACTATTGTGTCAGGATTTATTTTGTACTTTGTTTGCCCTTTTACGTGCAGTTTTTTTTTTTTGTTTGCTGCTTTTTAAAGCTATTGTAAAAGTAAAAATAAACATGCCAGGGTTATATATTACCATGGACTCAAGTACACCATGTAGCAGGACCGATAAAGTGTGAGTGCGGTCACACATATCGTTCACAGAGGTAACGTAGTGAGTTATGTCTTTCTGACACAGAACTCTTCATGTATACACAGGTCGACTTACCTGGAATTATCTCCCTGTCACTCTACGAGGTGGCGCTGGGGACACAGGGCATTAGCTGCAGTTCTGGACAAACACCTGTCACGAAATCATTCTGTTCCTTGGAGTCTGTCCATGTTTCTCGGTCCAGATGTAGCAACAGACCCGGCGGTTGTTGCTGTGTCCAGGGATGTTCAAACTGAGGTTAAACGGGGTCGATCTGGGTCGTTTTCACTTCAATGTTAACTTCAAAGCGAGATGACCGCAGCCGGAAATTGAAACAAAATTGAAATGAAAATTAAAAGTAAATCCGCAGGATAACAGGGGCAAACAAATCTCACAAGACAAAGCACGACGCGTTTCGACCTCTTAGGTCTTTCTTCAGGCAAGAAAAACAACATTCAGAACAATGAAAACGGAGAACAAGCAATCACATTATCTCTTCTGGAATTCGGCACACGATTGTCATTTAATTTCCTTTTTGACATTCAGTTCAATGGTGTTTTATGTGACGTGTTTTCATTGGAGATGATATGAGATGTGCAAACGATAAAATCAGCTGTTAATCTCCACTCCAGAATTAACATATGCATACATTAAAAAAAAAAAAACTACATACATAACCATTTTGTGGCCTATTTGGTTAATTCTTTCTTTTTTTTCTCTCTCTCTCAACGTGCATATTAAGTTTTGGACATTCGTCGTACTCCCGCAATTTCAGTTGTAACAAGACCAGAGGTTATACTAGCTACGGATGGATCAGTGAAACATGGCTCTCGATCGATCTGATCGATATTGATACGTTTCTCCTTGTAAGTGTTGTGTTCATGCAGGAGAAATTCTTAACAAGCTATTCATAGAAAAAATTCTCGTGCAGTCACACGCAACAGCTAGAGAAAATTCGGTGGCAAGTGTTCAAACTTTTGTGTTCAAACTATCGTCCACAGTCTGTAACGGTTTTTCCCGTTCAAGAAGTAGCGAACAGACATACTAGTCGACCGTCCTACACGAACTGTAGGACAGGGCCAGCGTTATAGACAACGCCCTTTAGTAAAGGGCGTGTTTTGACAGATGGCAGCTTTGAGCTTCTCTCTCTCTCTCTCTCTCTCTCTCTCTCTCTCTCTCTCTCGCGTGCTGGCATTGGTGGGAGGGAGGAGAGAGGGGACGGGAGAGCGGGGGTAGGGAGGGATGGGGAAGGAGTGTGTGTAGAGAAGGGAGGAGAGGCGGCGGGGTGGGGGTGGGGGTGGGGGTGGGGTTGGGGGAGGGGCATACAGATCATTCGCCGTCCGACAGGATATGGATGAAAATTTGTCACAAGATGGTCACAAGCCAGGGACAGAGGGGAAAAAAACAAACAAACAAGCCTTAGTAATTAGTGTGCTTCTGTCTGTCGTGTTTGTTGATATGTCTGTGGGCTGTTGTTATGTGTATTATTTATTGTCTGTGGTGTTTGTTGAGATGTCTGTGGGCTATTATTATGTGTATTATTGTCTGTGGTGTTTGTTGATATGTCTGTGGGCTATTGTTATGTGAATTATTGTCTGTGGTGTTTGTTGATAAGTCTGTGGGCTATTGTTACGTGAATTATTGTCTGTGGTGTTTGTTGATATGTCTGTGGGCTATTGTTATGTGAATTATTGTCTGTGGTGTTTGTTGATATGTCTGTGGGCTATTGTTATGTGAATTATTGTCTGTGGTGTTTGTTGATATGTCTGTGGGCTGTTGTTATGTGAATTATTGTCTGTGGTGTTTGTTGATATGTCTGTGGGCTATTGTTATGTGAATTATTGTCTGTGGTGTTTGTTGATATGTCTGTGGGCTGTTATTATGTGTATTATTGTCTGTGGTGTTTGTTGATATGTCTGTGGGCTATTGTTATGTGTATTATTGTCTGTGGTTTTGTTGATATGTCTGTGTGCTATTGTTATGTGTATTATTGTCTGCCGTGTTTGTTGATATGTCTGTGGGCTATTGTTATGTGTATTATTGTCTGTGGTGTTTGTTGAGATGTCTGTAGGCCCATTGTTATGTGTGTTTGCTTCTGTCTGCCACGTTTGTTGAGATGTCTGTAGGCTGTTGTTATGTGTATTTGCTTCTGTCTGCCGCATTTGTTGAGATGTCTGTAGGCTGTTGTTATGTGTACTATCTGTGTGTCGTGTTTGTTGAGATGTCTGTAGGCTGTTGTTATGTGTACTATCTGTGTGTCGTGTTTGTTGAGATGTTTGTGGACTATTGTTATGTGTACTATCTGTGTGTCGTGTTTGTTGAGATGTCTGTAGGTTATTGTTATGTGTACTATCTGTGTGTCGTGTTTTGTGAGATGTCTGTAGGCTATTGTTATGTGTACTATCTGTGTGTCGTGTTTGTTGAGATGTCTGTAGGCTATTGTTATGTGTACTATCTGTGTGTCGTGTTTGTTGAGATGTCTATAGGCTATTGTTATGTATAACTATCTGTTTGCCGTGTTTGTTGATATGTCTGTAGCCTATGTGTGTTTGTAATCAACTCCGGTGGTTCTTTCTCCGAAAGTGGCAGAAAAGGTTGTCAAACAGTAAACGTTGAAAAGAACTGTCCAGCCCTGGTGTTCGTGAGATACCTACGATTCACAAAGATCAAAGGTGAAGACTACACTTTGGGTGCAATAGAAAAGACGTCTGAAAGCAATAATAGACCTGTACATTAGTCACGACAGAACGTGTTCAAACTAGCGTTTGGGTGAGTGGGTGGGGGTGGAGGGTGGGTGGGGGGGGGGGGGGGGGGGGGGGGGGGAGGGACGGGGTGTTTACATTACATTAATGTGCTTTCGGTCTCGATGTCCTTCCTCAAGCAGACTTTCGTCTCGTTGATATGACGACATTGATGAGCTTGGCATCGCATTAGTTTAACAGAAACACAATAAAACAAAACGACGACGACGACGACGACGACGACAACAACAACAACAACAACAACAACAAAGAACCCCCCCAAAAAAAACAAACAAACAAACAAAAACAAAAAAAAGCGCTGATGAAGTAATTTTTTTTCCCCTATTCATCGCCAGAATATGTTTTGAATCACTGCGGAAATTTTCTCTCTCTCTCTCTCTCTCTCTCTCTCTCTCCTCTCTCTCTCTCTGTGTGTGTGTGTGTGTGTGTGTGTGTGTGGGTGTGTGTGTGTGTGTGTGTGTGTGTGTGTGTGTGTGTGTGTGTGTGCAGATCGCACCAACTGAATAAATGACTCAACAAAATGTGAACCTAAAATGACATCTTGTTATTGAAGGGCAAGAACATTGATCTCCATTCGTCTTTAATTCGCGCGCACGCACCTGTGTGTGTGTGTGTGTGTGTGTGTGTGTGTGTGTGTGTGTGTGTGTGTGTGTGTGTGTGTGTGTGTCCGTGCGTGCGTGCATGCGTGCGTGTGTGTGCGTGCGTGAGACGAAGACTTAGAGTGATTAAATTGTTTAAACATGTTTTAAGATGTGACCATCAAACGGGGTCATTGAATTTACGAATTTACCTTTGTGAATGGTGACTATCAAACGAGGTAACTACATTTACAAGTTAACCCTCCTGGGACGTGACTATCAAACGGGGTAACTGAATTTACAACTTTAACGTCGGGCCATTGTAAAGAAACGTCACCGCTGGACGAAAGCTCACGAGGCGGAAGTGCACGAGGCGGAAGTTCACGAGACAGAAGTTCACGAGGCAAAAGTGCTCGAGGCGGAAGTTCACGAGGCGGAAGTTCACGAAGCGGATGTTTACGAGGCGGAAGTTCACGAAGCGGACGTTCACGAGGCAGAAGTTGACGAGGTGGACATTCACGGCTTGTACGTCCTCAACCCCGTGCTTACAGACCGGTGGTCAAACGCTTTTTTTGTTTTGTTTTGTTTTTGTTTTGTTTTTTGTTGAATTGTACACTGCTCATTCCCCAGATGAGCCTATATTTTAGAATTGTCCCGTCTTAAAACTATTTGTTGGTTTTGGATCGTGGATTGATTTATGCTTCTTAAAATTGATTCTATACGCCACAAGCCATTCTGGGTTCAAGTTTGTTTGGTTCAGTTTTTTATTTTTTATTTATTTATTTTTTTACAATTAGTCTGTCCGTCGGTCAGTTAGTTATGACATAATTGTTATTTATTTTTTTTTTTTTTTTTTTTCCCTTAAGGTACGTGGGCGTCATATACTGGCATCATCGCTTTGTATTACGTTTTTTTTTTTTTTTTTTTTTTTTTACGCGTCGTCAGATAAAAATGCATGTAAGGTTGTCATGCGAAACTGTAACTGTACCTGTTTTAGCATACAGAGTTGTCGTTCCTTCACTGGCACTGGCATCCGGTCAGCAAAGGAATTCCGCAATCAATTATTCTCTGCATTTCTCTGTCTCTGTTGGCCTTTTCCCTCTATCTGCCTCTCTTTTTTCCCTTTTCCCCATTACACACACACACACACACACACAACCCCCCCCCCCCCCCCCCCCCCCCCCCCCCCCCCCCCCCCCCCCCCCCCCCCCCCCCCCCCCCCCCCCCCTTTAAACACGTATTCGTCCGTTTACGTATATGTTTTCATTGTTTTCATACGTCATTGCCTGTACGTATTCAGTTCTTTCATTTTATGTCATAATTCCTGAAGACGGTCTATGACCGAAACGTTGAAGGTTTTTTTTTTTTGTTCGTTTGTTTTTTCCCCCAGATCTTCTGAGCATCCTCAAAGCTAGTTTTGTACAACTCTCTGCTGCAGACATTTCGAATGATGATGAGACAGGCTAGATGATTCATAAATAGGCTGACTCTACCCCAGATTGGAGGATGAGAACATAGAGCTGGAGCTGCAGAAAGTGTCAGTGAGATTTGGAATGATTGTAGAGAATATGATTCCATTAAAAAGAAAAATCCACAGATATAACGGGAGCGTAACATTGGTGCCAAGGACAAGGACTTGAGGTATTCTACTTTCACAATGAGTCGCCTCCATAACTCTTTTGACAGACACAATGAAAGAAAGATAGAAATTCTGAGAGAGAGAGAGAGAGAGAGAGAGAGAGAGAGAGAGAGAGAGAGAGAGAGAGAGAGAGAGAGAGAGATGATTGCTAAATTATTCTCCTTCATGACGGGCAATGGCCTCTACATGCATAAAACATCTGAATCTAAATCTGAATCTCTCTCTCTCTCTCTCTCTCTCTGTATGTGTGTGTGTGTGTGTGTGTGTGTGTGTGTGTGTGTGTGTGTGTGTGTGTGTGTGTGCTACTAGCATTTTTTCCCCTAGTTTCCATAGTCTTCTAGTCGTGACTGGATGTTATGGGACAGTGTTGGAATTCTTATCTTCTGCCTATGGGTGGGAAGAACACCACAGTTATGGTTTGTGTCTCTGTTACAGACCCTAGATGGTCTCTGTTACAGACCCTAGATGGTCTCTGTTACAGACCCTTGATGGTCTCACCCACCCAGGATGGCTTCTACGCTGTTATGTCGCCCAAAACAGCCCCGCTGGACATTGTACAGGACCTTCAAAAACCAAAATATGTGACCTTTCACAATACACTCGACTTGCCTCATGTGCTCTCTCTCTCTCTCTCTCTCTCTCTCATTGTCACGAAAAGATGTTTTAACATTTTGTCTTCAAATTTAAAAAAAAAAAGGTATTATCATTATGTTTCATATGTCTTTTTTTCCCTCTACCTTTTTTTTTTTTGCTTTTGTTTTTATATTTTCCATGAACTTATCGGAAAAAAAAAATGGCTTCTACCTATACATTTGACCCTCGAGACGAAAATCGCCTCTAGACTAGCGTAACCAACGCCCGTGTTTACCTGTCCAAGACAGTGATTTGCAGCTCCTCTTCTGCCGCTGGAGATGGGTTTTATACCAGCCTGTGGGTATCACAGCCGTTTCTCTCCACTCGTACCCAATCTATTTGGTGTCCTTCTTCTATCTATTTTGACCGAGTCTTTCTCTCGCACTGACGTCGGAACTGATCGCCTGCACCACCAGTCCTATGGCCCACAACTCCCTGGTTTAGTTGCTGATGTATGGTGTCAAACGTAGTCTGGATGATGAGATCTTGGGGTTTTTTTTTCCCCAACAGGGGAAGAGAAAGACATTGCTGAAGTAGTAGCCCTCGATGTCTTCCCAGAAAAATGCCACTGGTGAAATAAGCTACAGCCAACGCTATGATAACGCAATCCTTCTCACAAAACACACGCAGGTAGGTGCCCCACGCACGCGCGACACACACACACACACGCACACACACACACACACACACACACACACACACACACACACACACACACACACACACACACAGCGAGAAATTCAGATGATTTTTTTCACATAACCGGCCAAGGCCCCTTCCTTATAAAGGGGTGCGTGTACACATAAAGTACAACAGTTATATCAATGCAATTCAGTTACGAAACGAAACGAAACTAATTCAAAGGCAATTCAAGAGAGAGAGAGAGAGAGAGAGAGAGAGAGAGAGAGAGAGAGAGAGAGAGAGAGAGAGAGAGAGAGAGAGAGAGAGAGAGAGAGAATATCCTGTTTGTTTCACAAGATTCAGATTCGGTCGTTTCTTATTCAGGTCAGCATTCTTGACGCCCAGACCCAATTAAAACAGCCATCTTAACGGCTGGGAAGCCAGGTTAGAAGATGCCTTTGGAACTTGTGCGACGGGGAAGGACGAAGAAGGGGTGAGGTTGGGGGAAGGGGAAAGGGGGGGGGGGGGGGGGTAGAGGGAACGGAACGGAGAAAGGCAGAGAGAAAGAAATCCGTAATGGTCAGAGGAGCAGACTGAACACTATACTGTTTTGCTTTCACTTTTAGTTTCCGCGTGAAATCTGGGAACGTGATATCTGGGAAGGCTTCCCAGATATCACAGAATTTTTTGGGAACGCGTTCCCAAAATGTACTGTGATATCTGGGAAGGCCCGTGATATCTGGGAACGTGGTCTTTCAGAGCTTAGAAGGGCAGAAAGGAGACGAAAAAAGAATGGATTTTCGAGATAAGGTAGGAAACGATTTATTTAGGTGCAATTGAGATCTTTGGCCTTCTTGTCGCTCTTTTTTTTTTTTTTTTTTTTTTTTGCACGCATGATATCTGGGAACGCGTTCCCAGATTTACCTGTCCAACGCAATCCTTCTTACAAAACACACGCAGGTAGGTTCCCCACGTGGAAGTACATGAAATCTGGGAACGCGTTCCCAGATATCACGGTTCCCAGATATTATAGGACACCGGCCAGGTCCGATCATTGACTTCAAAGGGAGAGCATGCCTTCTTCGAGTTAGAATGGGAATGTGTATGTTGCTTAATTCCCTCACGTGTTACTGATCGGCTCGGCTCTCTGTTTACCCACAGTTCACTAACTGTCTGTTCGCTGCTCACCACAGTTACGTTGCCGATAGTGTCAAACTGTTAATTTTGAACACACACACACACGCACACACACACACACACACACACACACACACACACACACACACACACACACACACACACACACACACACACACACACACACACACACACACACACACACACACACACACACACACACACACACACACACACACACACAGAAGGAGACAGAGAGAGAGAGAGGACTGGGGCTGGGGATTGGAGTGACTTGATCCACTGGAAAAAAAAAAAGAAAAGAAAGACAAGAAAAACGAAAAGAAAGAAAGAAAAAAAAATGGGTTTAGTTTCGGTTAAATATGAAATTACGTCACACTGTATCAGTATCTTCAACTCAAATGTGAAATCTGTCCTTCTGTATGGTTTTGAAACGTGGCGAACAACAAAGACAAACATCCACAAACTCCAAACATTTTATCAACAGATGCCTGCGAACCATTGTGAACATCAGATGGCCAGGTGTTATTGCCAACACAGAACTGTGGAACGTCTTCCAATAGAATCAGAAAACGGAAGTGGGGATGGATTGGCCACACCCCTCAGAAGTCTTCATCCAACATCACAAGACAAGCCCTTGAATGGAACCCTCAGGGCAAGAGAAAAAGTGGGAAGACCAAGGCAGACATGGCGACGGAGTACCGACGCAGAAGTGAAGGCCGCCGGAATGACGTGGGCCGAGCTGAAGAGGATTTCCCGAAATCGTGTCCGCTGGAAGAGTGTGGGGTTGCGGCCTTATGTTCCCCCAGGGAATTCAGAGGACTAAGTCAAGTAAGTCAAGTATGTTGCATTTAGTCTTCCGTTTCACCAGGCATGGAGGAGAACAACATAACGTATAAAGAGGTAACTAAATTTGAAGTTTTTAGTGCTAGAAACAGAAATGTTGTATAGAGTGATTTAAAGGACCGATACTACGTTTATCTTTGATGTACTTTGGTAAAGAATTCCAAAGGATCCATCGAGAATAGGCAAGGGTTGTCTTGAACAGATCAATCCTGGGTTTTCTGATTACAGTATCATCTGTGTGTCTGGACTGGATTCTCTCTTGAGGGCACATAAGACCGTATGGCGAAAGCTTGGCTGTGTCTGGAGTGGCACTGTCTTCATCTGTCCGTGGGCAGGGTGGTTGGGTCTGTGGGTGTGCTCGACAGCTGGAGGGTGGTGTTTTTTTTTTTTTGCCGGTGGGCTCTGCAGTCATGAAATACGGGCTGGTACACCCATGGGGACGCTACTTTAAGGCTGTTATGAGTTGCATCCTGTAGTCTGATTTACCTCTGTTCAGGAGCAGTTATGTCCCTTGATATCTTAATGAGTGTCCCTGCGCGTGTCGGTACCCATCGTCAACACAGCGCAGGCCTCCAAGGGTGGTACAGAACTGCTCAAAAGGCGGGTGAAGACAGTGCTTCTCTGGGTCCTCCCCAGCACCTTCGGGTGTTTCTTTTTCTTCTGTGTGTCTGGATTGATTGATTTTGCAGAAACGGTATGGCCAGAGTAGGAGCAACGCCATTCATTTTTCAATACATCACAACTACTTTGTCATGCTGCAGTTGATATGATAATGGGAGCATATCCAGTACTAAACAGTCTTCAACCGTCAAACTGGTAGAGCATAAATGTATTAGCTTGAAAGAGCGTTTCCGGATTGTGTTTAGATATTTAATGTATTCGCACTACATAGTTCATAGATGATGAAATAAATGCATAGAAGATTTTTTTCCTCCTGTGATGTAACCTCGAGGAAATTGGTCATCTTTGAGAGCTGAAATAACTGTGGGGAAATGTGTGTAAAATTTAATGTATATAAACTGTCAGTATGTGATGACCAGGGAAAAAAAAAAGGACTGTCGATGGGGAACTCCTAGGAGTTTGTGAGTATCTGCTTCCTGAATGACTGTATTGTCCATGTGTACAGAAGGTACTGTGAAATATATTTCTTATTGCCTATTTTGTTGCGAAGCAATTATCATGTATTTATTTATTTATTTATTTTTTTTGGGGGGGGGAGGGGGGGGGGGGGGGGGGGGCGGGCGTTCAAGGACATGTGATTCAGCTCAGTCTATTCAATTAGGTGACTAACATTGTCTTGAGAGAGAGAGAGAGAGAGAGAGAGAGAGAGAGAGAGAGAGAGAGAGAGAGAGAGAGAGAGACAGACAGACAGACAGACAGACAGACAGACAGACAGACACAGAGGGAGAGACACAGAGAGAGAATATGGGAGGAAAAAAAAAAAAGAAAGAGAAACGAGAGAGAGAGAGAGAGAGAGAGAGAGAGAGAGAGAGAGGGGAGGGGAAAGAGAGGGGGGAGAGAAGGAGGGAGGGAGGGAGGGAGGGAGGAGGAAAGAGAGTGACAGACAGACAGACAGACAGACAGACAGACAGACAGAAGACTGAGTCAAAAGACTGATTCAGAAATGAGGAAAATTGCTTAGCACACAATGGCCGGAAGACAGGAACGCACTATGGCGGAGGAAAAAACACTCCAGCATACCCGCGGAGTGTGTGTGTTTAGCTTTCATAAAGAGTTCCCCCCCCCCCCCCCTACCCCACTACAGCCCCCCCCCCCCCCCTCCCCCTCCCCCTTTCCCCGTCCCAGTCCACATTCCACGAGTTCTTTTACTTTGTGAAAGGAACACTAAAACACACACGTATGACTTGACCCTTGACTTTTTATTACTCGTCTGTTAGACGACTCCGTGACGCCCTCTGTCTGTCCATCCGTCCGTCCGTCCGTCTGTCTGTCTGTCTGTCTGTCTGTCTGTCTGTCTCTCTCTCTCTCTCTCTCTCTCTCTCTCTCTCTCTCTCTCTTAGTTTTTATTATACCTTCTACTCATCATGATTTAGTTTAGCATGGACAGACTGGAAGAATTCGGTATGCCTATCCTTGGTTGAAGAAAACTCTCTCTCTCTCTCTCTCTCTCTCTCTCTTCTCTCTCTCTCTCTCTCTCTCTCTCTCTCCCTCTCAAAGTATTTCTATATCTGCTGTCAACGAGAGACAGAGAGAGAGAGAAACACACACACACACACACACAGAGAGACACACAACACACACACACACACACACACACACACACACACACAGACAGAGACACAGAGAGAGAGAGAGAGAGATGGAGAGAGAGAGAGAGAGAGGAGAGAGAGGATTTTCAATATAGGCCACGGCCCCTTATGAAGGGGGTGATTTCAACATGTACAAAAAGTGATGATATATAAAAACAGATTTAGAAAAAAGGAGTGATAAACAGTACTTAGTAAAGGACATGCTAACCTCCGACGTTTAAAAGCTTCATATAACAATGCAATGCAAGCTTTTTTTTTTAAACAACATTTCCTTTAGGGCAAGACATGAGTAAGATGAGTCTAAACAAGCATGGTTGTCCATAATAACTAGAAGGAATGGATCCATCTCTAAGATCACTCAGGGCAGTACACTCGCAGTACAAAATGAGCGTCATTTTCACACGCGTTTTTACATAATGGACAAGTAAGATCAGAATATACAATGTTGCCTGCAACGAAAATGATGAACTAAGATATCCGATATTCCAAATCTAAACCTTGTCACTATAAATTTCAGATGTCTGTCCATTTTCATTGACAGGCAAGTCGGAACACAGTGCAAGGAGTTATATTGCAATTGGATTTGGGGACCATCTGAGAACGGAAATAACACATCAACATGGTCAACTAGAAACAAAATACACAAATCAATTAAATCAGAAGAAAAAAAAATCCCGTTTCCTTCTCGTTACCTCTAAATCGAATGTCGAACTCGCCAACAAGCACTTAAGGGGAAAAAAGACACGAAGGCAAGCGTCCCGTGTTTGATTGAAGGTCCGTATGGAAGTTCATCACCGACATCTCATACT
This sequence comes from Conus betulinus, assembly GCA_016801955.1. NCBI lineage: Eukaryota > Metazoa > Mollusca > Gastropoda > Neogastropoda > Conidae > Conus > Conus betulinus. Next base: position 19,539 of record JADBJO010013534.1, on the reverse strand, counting down.
TGTTGGATCATTATTGTACATACTTTTAGAGAAACAGCAGGAGGAGGGGATGAGGGGGTGGAGAACAGCTGGGAATGGAAAAGGGGGAGGCAGAAAGAACTTCTTCTTCTTCTTCTTCTTCTTCTTCTTTCTTCTTCTTCGGCGTACGCAGGCTGATGCTCCTGCGGACACTCCCTGAACAGACAGGCAAGGATTAATCCCATCTACCCAACAAAGAGAGTACAGTTTTGTATGCATGGCCGTTTTTTTTTTTTTTTTTTTCATCCCGCCCATTAAGGCAGCCACACTCTCCAACTTCGGGGAAGGTGCATGCTATGTGTAACGTGTCATCCATACCAACGGCCAAACTGGCCTTCTCTTCCGAAAGTTGGTGATGGGATTTTACGTGTGTGCAAGATGTAATGCATTCGTTCACACACAGAGCCTCGGTTTATAGTCTAGTCTCATTCGAAGGACTGTTTGGGAAATGGAGTCAGAACCAATGATAACTCCGAGGAAACAATTCCCCTGTACCGAAACGGCCTGGCGGAGATTCGAACCCGCAACACAAGGATTAGCAAGATTACGAGTCCGGCGCTCTACCACTGAGCTATTCCGGCTCCCAGGCAGAGAGAGCCAGGGAGCACAGAACGGACGAACTTAAGACTAGATGTAGATAAGGATTTTCTCTAATTAACAGAAGAAAAGCTTTGAGAGGCTAGGAACTTCCTCCCGCTTCATAAAACCGTCGTGATAAATGCCCGGTCATGTTCAAGTTCACATAGATCCTTCTCTCTTTCCGGTCACGTTCAAGTTCACGTAGATCCTTCTCTCTTCCGGTCACGTTCAAGTTCACGTAGATCCTTCTCCCTTTCTGGTCACGTTCAAGTTCGCATAGGTCCTGCGGCAGTTCTGATCGCGTTACGGTTTACATAGGTCCTGCTGCCTTCCTGGTCACGTTGAGGTTTACGTCGGTCGTTGCTGTCTTCCTAGTCACTTTAAGGTTTACATAGGTCGGGCTGTCTTCCTAGTCACGTTCAGGTTTACATGCGTCCTGCTGCCTTCCTGGTCATGTTCATGTTACATAGGTCCTACTGCGTTCCTGGTCACGTTCAGGTTTACATGCGTCCTGCTGCCTTCCTGGTCACGTTCAGATTTACATGGGTCCTACTGCCTTCCTGGTCACGTTATCGTTTACATAGATCTTGCTGCCATCCTGAGCTTGAAAGATTGCCTACACAAACCTACTTTACAACCTTTAGAGTTGTTGTCATCCGTTCCATAATGCTCACCAAAATATCGTCAGTTTATTACTACTGAAACCGTGGGTGATTCTTAATGTCACGGAATTGAAATCGGAGACGGGGACCTGGTGGACCTTGTTTCAGACTCTTGCTCCAAAGTATGGGGTTCGAATCCCGGCTCGAGGCAGGTTGTAGAAGAGGTTTTTTTTTCTTAAGAGTTAACTCTGCGCATACTCCTCACCCTTCCTGGGGGTTCGCATGAGAATTGTTTTTCAAAGCGAGGAGGTCCCACTATATGAACGCCTGCATAACAAAGAAAAAAGATAAACAACATCCTGCACACTCCTTAAATTGGGTACTACTTTTAATTCATTACAAAAAAAGTTTCGTCGTCGTCTCCCAGAATGTACTACATACTAGCGTTGCAGTTAGACGGTTAGTATCCTGTTCGGCCTGTACCAACCATTTACACCACGTGATGTCCCGAAAGGCCGCACACCAGAAATGAATGCACCAAGGACTTGCTTTAGGAATTAGACTATTTATAGACAAGCACAATTAGATTGTTTTGAGCTTGTTTTTTTTTAAAATGTGCCTGAAAGTTGAGTTACCTTCTTTTCTTTCATAAGCCCATCAAGGTACATGCCGGGTAGTTCCAAGCAGACAGATGAAAATGAAAGGAATAGGACTGTTGGGGGGGGGGGGGGGGGGGGGGGGGGGGGAAGGAAAAGAGTCATGGGTGAGTATGAGGGCCTGACGTGTGACGTCAGGTAGGGGGTAGCTGATGTATTGCTACATAGTGAATGATTTCATCAG
>JADBJO010013534.1:7500-15000 GCA_016801955.1 Conus betulinus | reverse complement strand
ACAACTGTGTCACACAGTCAAATCACATCAAGTGTGTGAGTTTCTACCCATTACATTGAAGTTTGCTCCGGATTTAGCCCGGATGTAGGACCGGAAACGTCTACGCCAAGTTATCGAAAAGAAGGCATGCGCAGTTTTTCTCTAAAGATCACAAAATGAACGCTAACTACCATTGATTTTTAAAAGACTTTGCCTGAGCAAGCTTATACTTCATGCAACACAGTAGGTAGTGTGAATATTCTTAGTTGACGGGATGGAACTTGATATAAGCGTTCCTGTCATTTATCTTGGATATATCAGGAGCAAAAATCCCGTAAACAAACGGTCCCCCAAAAATGTAGCGAGTCAGCTCTGTCACAGTATGCCCAGAATGTACCAAGTCAGCTCTGTCACAGTATGCCCAGAATGTAGCGAGTCAGCTGTGTCACAGCATGCCCAGAATGTAGCGAGTCAGCTGTTTCACAGCATGCCCAGAATGGTAGCGAGTCAGCTGTTTCACAGTATGCCCAGAATGTACCAAGGCAGCTCTGTCACAGTATGCCCAGAATGTAGCGAGTCAGCTCTGTCACAGTATGCCCAGAATGTAGCGAGTCAGCTCTGTCACAGTATGCCCAGAATGTAGCGAGTCAGCTCTGTCACAGTATGCCCAGAATGTAGCGAGTCAGCTCTGACACGGTATGCCCAGAATGTAGCGAGTCAGCTCTGTCATAGTATGCCCAGAATGTAGCGAGTCAGCTCTGTCATAGTATGCCCAGAATGTAGCGAGTCAGCTCTGTCATAGTATGCCCAGAATGTAGCGAGTCAGCTCTGTCATAGTATGCCCAGAATGTAGCGAGTCAGCTCTGTCATAGTATGCCCAGAATGTAGCGAGTCAGCTCTGTCATAGTATGCCCAGAATGTACCAAGGCAGCTCTGTCACAGTATGCCCAGAACTGGGTAAGCACTGGCTTGCTTGAGATGATTTAACCAACCCATCCTTGAACTCTTCCATCATAGGATACTTCACACAGGTTGGTGTAGTGGAGAGAACGTCAACCACTCACAAAATCAGCGATTCCTTAATCTCTTTATCCCTTTTCTTCCCTGCTTATCTTACAAACATTCATAATCATGTATACTCTGGTACGATTAAAAAAACAAAATCTGAAATATGTGCTGGAAAAGAACCTCGTCCCACGCTGACATGGGATTCATTTTTGGATAATGTGAAATAAATATGTATTCTAGGGTCCTGCTATATGTTTTCGTTCTTTTTCATTGTGGTTTCCATATTAGCAGTAAGTGCTTGTGTGTTGGCATAGCGACTCCGAATATGGGGACCGTGACGCGCCAAATTCTCGTTAACAGGTGCTAACGTCCGCCCTTCTCAGAGTATCTCTTTCAGCACTGCAGCATGCCCAAGATGTTTCATATCTGACGGAAGACCTCTTGATATTTCTTTCTGTTTATTTTTTTTTTAACACTCAAAGCCGTTCTGGGGATACTTTGACAGAGCTAGCTGACTCGGCCTATTTTGGGGACTGCACATTTCTTAGCATTTCAAGCAAAGCATTCCAATCTTTAAAGATCCTTCATAAAGGAAGACATGCTTCAAATGTCCCCCCCCCCCCCCCCCCCCCCCCCCCACCCCCCACATCTTGCAAATGTAATACTTTTTTTTTTTCTCTCCCCAAAACTGCCAGTGTCGCATGTTGTCATGTATGATTTGTAGTGAGATTTGTAATCCTCTGATCTTATCAGGGGAACTGGCAGGCGCGTTTTTCTTTTTTCTGGCATCATCGGTTGAAACACAGGCAAGTAGATCTGTGGACACTGTAATTCATTCTGATCGTTTGTAATCAAAGCATGTTCGTGATGAGACTGACATTAATTACTCAGTCCGATGTAACCAAAGCTGTGTTTCTCACCCACGTGGCTGCCATGTGGCCTGGCCTCGTGGGTGCCGACATGACAAAGAAAGAAGTAGTGTACTACCTTTCAGGCTTCAACTGCAAAGACAAATGACACTCACACACACTTTTTCCCCAAACACAAGATACTTTTCCTATAATTTGATCTCTCAAAATTTTGATCTTTCAGTTGGATAATCGACACGTTTTCAGTTATAGAGCTAGTGCGTGTGTGTGTGTGTGTGTGTGTGTGTGTGTGTGTGTGTGTGTGTGTGTGTGTGCGAAAGAGAGAGAGAGAGAGAGAGAGAGAGAGAGAGAGAAGGTAAAGGCAGAGAGAGAGAGAGAGAGAGAGAGGAGAGAGAGAGAGAGAGAGAGAGAGAGAGAGAGAGAGAAGCGTGCAGTTTCTGAATGAAGCCTACCTTCGTTTCCCTTGCATTCTTTGATGTAAGCATTCCAGGCATATCTCGCTTGAACTAAAGACGCACAGCAGACACTGCACAATATTCCCTCCAACCGTTGCTTCTCTCGTTTTAAGAGATCGTCACTGATGACATCACTCACAAATCTGAAAATACATGAACTTTCCCCGACTGGACGCCTGATTCCAAGACCTTAGAGCTCATCAGTGACCTATGTTTTTTGTGTGTGTTTTTTTTTTGCATCAATGCCTTTCCTTTCAATTTCATTCTGTCTGCTTGGAAACCAGCTTGTGTACATCTTGATGCTATTATGAAAGAAGAGTAGGAGAAATCATTACTTTCAAACAGGATCAAAACCCTGAGGCCAGTGTAGTTGTGGCTTTCTGTAAATACTCGATTCATCACTGGATGCTTGCAGGCCCTTCAGTCCAACAGAGATCCAGAGCTCAACGATCTGTTCTCATCTCTCGCCTCCCTCTGCACAAGTCACACAGTCACCCTGCAGTGGATTCCCCCCACTGCAACGTGCTCGGCAATGAGACTGCCGACTCCCTGGCAAAGGAGGGCATTACAAAGGAGCAGAGGGACAGATCTACCAGCTACACCGAATCCAGGACCATCATCAAGGCCAAGCTGCAGAACAAGTGGAAGCAGCAGCATCCACGCCACAACAGAGCAGACCCCGTACTACCTGCTGACTCGACGAGAGCAGGTAGTCATCTTCAGGCTCAGGACAGGCCACAACCGCCTGAAACACCACCTATTTCTCTAAACCCCGCATCGGCAACACAGAACAGTACCCCTGCAGAACAGGCAGCCAGACAACAGAACATCTGCTGCAGTCCTGCCCGCTCCACCAAGCGCTTCGAGAGAAAAACCTGGCCCGACCATATACCAATGGCCCGGAAGCTCTACGGAAGACTGGGGGACCTGCGACGTACTGCCACCTTTGCCGAGGAGACGGGGGAATCCATCTAAAGACATGACGAACAAGACAACAGAACACACTCGATGCTTTGGTGCATTCATTTTTGGTGTGCGGCCACAGTCATACCTTACACCCCGTCGTATCCTGTTCCGTTCTAATCCCGACCTCTCACTTGTTCAGAGAAAGGATGTTCCGAAGAGGGGGGAGTGGTGGGGAAGAGGAGGAGGGGGGTGGGTGGGTGGGGTGGGTGGGGGGGGGGGGGGGGCGAGGAGGGAGGGTGAGGATATTGTAGGTACAAATTTGTGTTTTATTTCCGATTCCAAGGTACAAAACTATACTGGAAATGACCTAAACAAGGGTCTCAAATAAATGTTTTTTTTTTTTAAGCGTGATGATGTAAATGAATTGACTCACTACATACCTAACAAATTGGAATACTGCAGTAGCAATGCAAGTGGTGAGCATTTGCCCAATCCTCTCTCTCTCTCTCTCTCCATCTCCCATCCTTCCCTCTCTCTCTCTCTCGGCTCTCTCTCTCTTATTTTGCATTGGTAATTGGTATGTAAACGTATGACTACATATGCATATACACACGAATATTCCGCGTGTATTTTCATGCAAATGAGTGCATCTCTCTCTCTCTCTCGTCTCTCTCTCTCTCTCTCTCTCATCTCTCTCTCTCTGTGTGTTGTGTGTTGTGTGTGTGGTGTGTGTGTGTGTGTGTGTGTGTGTTGTTTTGTGTGTGGTGGTGTGTGTGTGTGTGTGTGTGTGTGTGTGTGTGTGTGTGTGTGCATGCGTGCGCATGCGTGCGTGCATCCATCTGAGTATACGCTAACACACGTATGTGTGTGTTTGTGTGTGTGTGTGTGTGTGTGTGTGTGCGTGCGTGCGTGCGTGCGTGCGTGCGTGCGCGCGCGACGTTCGTAAGGGCGTTCGGACAAGCGTGCATGATTTGTCAACACATTATTCGATATACCATAAGCACTCTTGTATCGTAGGACTGGCAGTAGAAATGCCGAAGAACGTTTTGAAAAGACGGCGATCGAAAATCTACAAGGGAGGTAATCTGTGATAGAGCTCGCGGGGGGGGGGGGGGGGGGGGGGGGGGGGGGGGGGGGGAATAAAGACGAAGCCGAACAAGTTATTTACTAATTCAGCTTTCTCTGTTCCGCCCGCCAAACGGAAGAAGAAAAAAAAAAAAAAAAAAAAAAAACGAATTACAAGACAAAAAGGAAAACGACGCGTTTCGACCTCTTTGGTCTTCGTCCGGCAACACAAACAACATTCAGGTCAATGAACACGAAGAACGAACAATCCCTTATCTCCTCAAACTGGGCGCCACAGTAAGTGATTGTTCGTTCTTCGTTTTTTTTCGGGGTCTTGAATGTTGTTTGTCTGGCTTGACGAAGGCCAAAGAGGTCGGAAACGCGTCGCGTGCTGTTCTGTAATTCGTTTTGTCTGTTTTTGTTCGGCGAAACTGTAATTTTTCTTTAAGGTTCGTTTCACTTCCAACCCGCAGTGACCTCTCTTTGAAACACAGCTTTGTTCCGTTTAAAATCCACTTCGTGTTCAAAACAAACGTTTGGGATTTCACGTGCGTACATTATTTCCCTCTAGCATACGTTCACGCTCATGATCTCGGTTCGGGCTCTTTGAGAGGACCACAGATGCGAACTCCGAAGAGAGAATTCTTCCAGTCCACAGTGGGGGAATTGAACCCAGGCCCCCCGGGGACAGGATACGATGTCTTCCCGCTAACTCGTCCCCAGATGCAGCCCTATGAGCGGCTGTAACGAATGTTCTAATCTCGGTGACGAAGACCACACAGTGGAAACTCCGAAGAGCGTGAATTACACCCACCCGGTGGTGGAAGGCCCAAGGCCGGACAGGAGAACGATTTTTTGTCTTGCCCGCTAGGCTCACTCGGTCCCAGATGCGCCCATCATTATGTTAGCGGCTGTTACGTAATGTTGTATAATCTCGGGGTGTACGAAAGAAAGCTGTAGGGCCGAACCGTTTGTTCAAAGGCACACAGCATTTCCTTCGCCTTCTTCATGATAAAAGTTAGAGAGGGAGAGAGAGGGGGAGGACAGAGAGCGTGGGACGATAGAGAGAGAGCAGAGAGAAGAGAGAGAGCGATGAGAGAGAGTGAGGAGAGAGTAGAGGGGAGAGAGAGGAGAGAGAGGTGTAATCGCGTTTTGCGAGATTGCGTAGATGCTGATGCGTGTTAAAGGCGTGTTTGTTCTTTCCCAGTGTTTATCGGTCGTAGCATTTGGTGTCTGGAATATTTTGGAATTGTGTGTTATCTTCCGGGTTTACGAAACGTGGATTGGGTGTATGTGTGTGTGTGGTTGTTCTCGCGCAGCGCGCCATGCGTCCGTGCGTTTGCTTGCCCTGACTGTCCGCGCGCACGCGCTTGCGCGCGTGTGTGATGTGGTGTGCGTGGCGTGCGTTGGGTGAATGCGTTGCGTTGTGTGGTGAGTGCGCTCGCGCGCGCGCGCGCGCGCGGTGTTTGGTGTGTGTGTGTGTGTGTGTGTTGTTTGTGAGTGTGTGTGTGTGTTTTGTGTTGTGTGTTGCCGTGTGTGTGTATGTTGTGTTGTTCGCGCGCGCGCGGGGAGCGTACCTGCCTGGCCTATCCCGCGCGCGCGCGGCGCGCGCGCGACGCGCGCGCGGCGTTGGTGTGTGTGTGGTGTGTGGTGTGTGAGTTTGTGTGAGAGAGAGAGAGAGAGAGAGAGAGAGAGAGAGAGAGAGCAGAGAGAGAGAGAGAGAGAATCGATGCTTCCCCCCCGTAATCTGGATTCCTCGTCAGGATGAAATTTTGTGGTGCTGTGTCGGTCCATGTTTATTTCTGACCTGTGGTGTTTGTACACAGTCCCCCTGTCCCCTCCAGGTCTCCCCTTCCTTTTGAAGTGTGCGTGTGATAGAGCTCGCTTCAATATAATCCTTTCATCATTCATCATCATTCATGCATTCATTTGTTCGTTTGTTCATTCATTTGTTTTCTTCGTTGATTCGTTTCGTACATTCTTTCGTTCGTTCGTACAGTTATGATGCTTTTCGTAGTTCGTAATTCAATCGTTATCCCTCCCTCGCTGTCTCACGTATCAGTCTGACTGTCTGTATGTATAGAGGGCGTGTATATCTATCAAGAATCGAGAGAGAGAGAGAGCGGAGAGACTATGTATCTATGTATAGAGGTATGAGAGATATATCGGCTCTGGTCTCCGCTCACGCCAAATACACCAAAACTAAATCTCGATGTATAAGATGCTTAACAGCTAACTATCTCCCTAATTCATCTCCCTCCACTCCCTCGGTTCTGCCTCTCTCTCTGCTCCCCCCTCCACTGTCTCCCTCCCATCCAGATATAGCCCCTATCTCAGTATCCCTCCCCCCCATACTCCCCCTCTTCTCTGGACGCAAACGCCTTTCTTTTCTCTGTGCCTGCCATTCTATATCATCTATCTCTCCTCTCTAGCTCTCTTCTCTCTCTCGCTCTCTATCTCTATCTGTGCACACCAACAATGTATCCATCTTTACTAAATTTGTCTCTCTCTGTTATCGTATTCTCTGTATCTCGATCTCATCTCTCTAGCCCCTCCCTCAATTCTCATTCAATATATATCTATCTCTCGCCCCCACCCCACCGTCTACCTCCCTACCTCTGTGTGTGTGTGTGTTCTCTCTATTCTTTTCTAAGACACCAAACCCCCACCCCACACCCTCTTCAATAGCTACTTCAAGTTCTATACCTTTATACTCTCCTCTATGCACACTGCTCCCTCCCTCCTCTCGTGTCCCTCTGTCTGTATCTCTCTCCTCGCCCATATTCTCTATCTCCTCTCTCGCACCCCACAACCTCAATATCTCTCTATCTCTCTCTCCGCTCTCTCTCTCGCTCTCTGCTCTCCCTCTCTCTTATCCCCGTGCCAGCCCACACCCCGCTTACTTTTTTTTCACGTTAGTTCCGCAACACAAACGGGTGTCAACGGACTGTGGCGTGGAGAGGCATGATTTGAATTAGAGTACAACGCACCCAAAAACACAAAACGGTGGAACTGAAAGGGAGAGACGTCATAATTCAGTCATTAAAAATTAGAGCGGGATAAAATGCGAGGCTTTTCCTAACGTAATAGAGTTGGTGGAGAAAAACATAGTGTGACCCCTACCTCTCGCCACGCACACACACACACACACACAAACAAACAAGGGGGCAGGGCAGGGCAGTTGGAGGGGACCAGTGTGCATAGTGTTTTCAATTTCC
>JADBJO010013534.1:0-5000 GCA_016801955.1 Conus betulinus | reverse complement strand
TGTGTGTGTGTGTGTACATACATATTATATTTTTGTTGTTGTTGATGTTGTTGCTATGTGTTGTTGTTTTTGTTTTGTTGTGTTTTTTTCTGCTTTTCCCTTTTGTCCACTAAAAAAAAACAAAAAAAACAAAACAAACAAAAAAAACAAAAAAACCTTCATAGACGGAACGTATGAAACACATACAATACTGAAACTGTATTTTCTTTCATTCACTCTCAGACCACTTGACTGTGATGTATGAAATTCTTTATTCAGTCCTAGACAAACAAGAAGTTTATAACATAGTTAACCGGCACAAATTCTTGGATACAGAGTGATTTAACATGTTCATCATATGCTAAAAACACATGTATGTTGTAGACAGTGACTGAGTGTGAGAGGAATTTTTGATTGTATCATACGATTTAAGATGTGTTCATATATACGTTCATGATGATTTTTGCTGAAGGGATTAAAAAGATTTATTTTAAAAAGAATGTCAGAGAGAGAGAGAGAGAGATGAGAGAGAGAGAGAGAATTTTTTTACTACGTGCATGATTAAGCATTTCCCCCACTTGTCCTTGGGCAAAAACACAGTGAAGTGTCCTTTCTCCTGAATTAACGGCTTTAGCGGTTGTTAACAGTGGTGTGTTCATAGGCCTATCTTTGCCCGCCGTTCCCTCGCCCTCCCCTCTCTTCCCCCTTTCCCACCTTCCCACCCTTACCCCTACCCTACCCCTACCCTTCCCCGCCTTTGATCTGTTACGCGTGATCAAACGAAGACTAGCTGGCACGTGGTACGCAGTTTTCTTTACCTGTTTGCGTGGTTCCACTGCAGTACAGCCTGTTAGCTTTCGGTAACGAACCTCGATACACCATCGGTCGATCTTACTATCATCTGTTCACTATGGATTTACCTCTTTCGATTTTTCATGTGCCCTTTAATTCATTTTTTTTCCCCCTTTTTCTTTTTTCTTTTGTCAATGCATTTAAACGCCTTTTTTCTTCTTCTTTTCCTCTTCAGTTTTCATTTCCTCTGCATGCTTATGTAAACAAGACTTTGCCTCAATCTCTGTCATCATTCCTGTAGAGAGAGAGTCTCGTATTCCAAGTGTCTTCTGTCACAGACTTATCCTGACTCTGGTTCTGTTTCTCGTGTTTCTGTGCTCTATAACTTAATGGCTTGTGACTCAGCTCAGTATAGAGCCAGAGTAGGCAGTTATCATCCCAGCGCGGCGGCCAAAAGCCAAACTTACATATTTTCCTGCCCTGTCGATATTTTAATTTTCCTCATCCTGAGATCTTGCAGATGTGAATGTGGAATTCCACTAGTACTTTTTGTATTAATCAATTATCACCCTTGCTGCATCTCGTCTTTCACAGGCACTTTTTATATAGATCCTACAGCTCATTTTCTGTCCTCCTCATTAAATGTAAACAGCCCTGTTTCTACTGACACTAGTCAAAGCGAGACAAATCCACGGCTAATAGGATGGTTACTTTCTTTCCTATTATTGGTCTTGTCGTGGCCGGCCGCGATGTAGAACAGAATCCTGGGCCCAACATGACCAAACACAACGAACGAACTTCACGTAATACATGTCAACGCTCGGAGTTTAAATCAAGCCCATATAGATCTGATCACTGCTGAATGTAACAAATTTGACATAATCACTGTATCTGAAACATGGTTGTCGCCCTCCGTTCGCAATGATAAGCTTCTTATTCCAAATTTCCAGCCACCAATTAGACTTGACAGACCTAATGACCCCCATGGCGGAGTAGCCATCTATATCAATAACAATCTTTTCTGCAAGCACAGGTCTGATCTTCACGTAGACAATCTTGAAGCTATATGGATTGAAACGAAACTAGGCCAGGAAGTTATTCTGATCGGATCATATTATAGACCACCCAACGCTAATGTTCAGTACTGGAAACTTATCAGCGAAAGCATACGCAAAGTTAACAACACGGCTACCAAAATCTTCATTCTTGGTGATTTCAACTCGGACTTTTATAGTCCATCTCCCCATTTATTAGACATACTTAACACTTTCCAGTTGCACCAGTTAGTTAAGGAACCCACTAGGATAACAGAAGACAGTCGCACATGTATCGATCTAATTATGACGCAAAGTCCAAACCTCGTTATAGATACTGATGTTTTTACCAGAAATATGTAGCGACCACTGTGTGCCTAGAGTTATATTAAAAAATCCTGTAACTAGAAACCATACTTTTAAAAGAACCATTTATGATTATAAAAATTTAGATTCTGTAAAAACTATGCAACCTGCTCTCTCAGATTGACTGGACGCACGTCTTAGAAATTAAGAACGTAGAAGAAGCAACCGAAACCTTTACTAGCCTGTTTAACGAATGTTCTTTACAGTGTGTACCTTCCAAGTTAATTACTATCCGTACTAAAGATGCTCCATGGATAACCAAAGACATCTTAACGTTGATTAACAAACGCAATGCTTTACATAGACGTTATAAACTGTTATTAAAGAAAACTAGCGATCCAACATTGTCACAAACATAACGTAGAGAGCCAGAGGCAGATAAATGAAAGCCTTACTCGATATCGCGAGTTCAGAAATTTCACAACCGATAAAATTCGTGAACGTAAAATTCAATATCTTGATGAACTTGAAATAAAAGCCTCTGATCCATCACAGTTCGGAAACAAGCAATGGTGGAAACTAGTCAAGTCTTTTTTTTTTAAAAATAAAAAAAGGCATTGACTCAGGCGATATTCCTCCAATTAATAGCAATGACAAATTATACTATTCAGACTATGAAAAGGCTCAAGTATTTAATGACTTTTTCATTACACAATCCACTCTTGTAAACTGTAATGACGAACCCCCTATATACCCCACCTAGACTGTTCCCTTCCCTACTGAAATTCAACTCTCTAGAGACGAAATCGAACAAGTAATAAGAAATTTAGAATCCAACAAAGCTGTAGGTCCTGATCTCATACATAATATCCTTTTAAAAGCATCTTCTCATGTGATCTCACTTCCACTTTCTATACTATTTAACCGTTCCTTATCAGAAGGTGTCTTTCCTGCACTGTGGAAGACAGCTCACGTTAACCCAATTCACAAAAAAAAGGATCTACAAATCTCTGCGACAATACCGTCCGATTTCCCTTTTAAGTTGTGTAGGAAAAATTCTCGAAAAGTGCATTCACTCTCACATTTTTTGCTTCCTTAGGGAGAATAGTATTCTAACTCCATCACAATCTGGTTTTATTTCCAGGTGATTCCACAATTAACCAACTAACTTGTATTTATGACAATTTCTGTTCCTCTTACGATGATGGAATCACACAACACAGTCCATATTTTTCGATATTTCAAAAGCTTTGATCGGGTCTGGCATAAAGGACTTCTTAAAAAATTAGAATCGATAGGTATAAGAGGTAAACTGTTAGAATGGTTTCAAAATTATCTCGACAAACGTACCCAGAGGGTTGTAATTAAAGGTGCAAAGTCACAACTGAAAGTTGTACCAGCTGGTGTCCCTCAAGGCTCTGTTCTAGGTCCACTTTTATTTCTAATTTACATAAACGATATTGTAATGAACCTAGAATCTATCATTAAACTTTTTGCAGATGACACAAGCATATCTCTTTCACTTCAAAATCCCATTACACGAGCTGAAATTTTAAAATTCTGACTTGGAAAAAATAGAGACATGGGCAACCACCTGGAAAGTTAACTTCAATAAAGGTAAAACTGACTTGCTTAATTTAAAAAAAACAACTTGCCCATTTACTCCCTTAGGTTTGCTGACACAATTCTTCAGGAAGCTGAATACCACAAGCATTTAGGTTTGATAATCCAGAACAACTGCAAATGGGAAATGCACATTGCCAACATTATTTCTAAAGTAACACCACTAATTTCTTGCCTTAAACATTACAAATACAAACTATCAAGAAAGTCTCTAGAAACTATGTACAAAAAAGCTTTGTATTACCTCACTTTGATTACGCAGACGTCATATGGGACAACTGTAGTAAAAACCTCGCAGCAGAAAAATTAGAAGATCTCCACCTTGATGCTTTACGAACAATTGTGGTTGTTCCCGGGGATGTAGTCATTCAAAATTATATCATGAATCAGGTTTCAGTTCACTTGAAGAACGGCGAAAAAGACACAAAGTAATTTTCTATCACAAAATTGTATATGGAAACAGCCCCGATTATTTAGGTTATCTCCTACCCCACTAGTGTCTTCTGTGAATCCGTATCATCGTCGCAGGTTAGGTGATCGTTCTGTGCCTCGGTGTAAAACTGAACTGTACTCTAACTCTCTTTTTTCCCATCAAGCACTCGTCTCTGGAACAGTCTTCCCGAATCTGTCCAGTCTAATTCTTCTATCAGCGCATTGAAACGTTACTTGTCTAGAGATGACGCTTGTGTTCCATCATATTTTTATCATGGCTGCAGAAAACTACAGACCTCACATGCTTGTCTTCGACTTGGTATGAGCAACCTTAACCACGATCTTTATCGTCGTCATCTTTTGCTAAATCCTTCATGTGCTTGTGGTTACCCCTACGGAAACTGCCGAACACTTTTTACTGCATTGCCCTCGGTTTGCCGACATTAGATTTATTACAATTTTCTCCCTCCCCGCAAATTACCAGAACATTAATACACTTCTTTCAGGCTGCAGTACCCTAACAATTAAAGAAAATGTACATCTGTTCTCTGTAGTTCATGACTTTTTGCTCAAGAGCGACAGGATTAAGTAAAAAAAAAATAAATAAATAAATAAAATAAAATAAATAAATAATATAAATCACGACGCTCAAAATCTCGCCATATGTAATATGCTTGTCGGTATAGCGCCCGCTATTTGCTACTGTGACAGTAACATATTCTTCCGAGACATCCTCTCTCTCTCTCTCTCTCTCTCTCTCTCTCTCTCTCTCTCTCTCTCTCTCTCTCTTTTTTTTTTTTTTTTTTTTTATCACATTGTCCATTCGCTTCCTAA
>JADBJO010013533.1:32500-50000 GCA_016801955.1 Conus betulinus | reverse complement strand
CTCATTAAAGATAAATCTTTCCTCAGGACAGATTAACGATATCCGCTTACATCTGTGCGCGAGTCTGTAATTAATTGACGCGCCCCAAGTGTCTTTCCGAATGTTGTGTGTGCGTGTGTTGTGTGCGTGTGTGCGTGCGTGCGTGCAGTGTGTGGCTGTGTTGTGTGGTGTGGTGTGTGTGTGTGTGTGGGTGTGCGCTGCTTTGAGTTAGAATGTTTTTGTAATATTGCGCTTTGCTGGCGCGAAGGAAGTCCCCGCCCCTTTTTTTTTTGAAGTAAAGCGCCGTATGGGAATATACTTACATTAACATTACATACATTTGTATCATACGATCATAGGAAGACAGAAGAGACAGAGCGAGGGGGGGGGGGGGAGGTAGACTAGAGAGGATAGATAGTAGAGAGAGGAGAGGACGAGAGAGAGAGAGAGAGAGATTGAGAGAGAGAGAGACAGACAGACAGACAGACAGACAGAAGACAAGACAGAAGTCTTTTTTTTTCCTTTTTTTATATTTTTTTAAAATTTTTTGACGTTTCTAATCCTGCATTGAAAACAAAACGTAGAGCCCCCCCCCTCTCCCCCCCCCCCCCCCCCCCCCCCCCCCCCCCCCCCCCCCACCCCCCCCCCTACCATGTGTGCTGTTTCTCCCACAGGTATGTGATCGTGGTCTTAAAGGCCGATAACCCAGGAATGTGGTTTGTCCACTGCCACCTTGAGCTGCACCAACTGGGGCGGCAGGGCTTTGATCTTGGACGGCAGCCAGGGGGGGCTCCCCGCCCCTGCCCCCGGATTTCCAGGACTGCGGTAACTTCCCTACAGCCGCCACAGGTAAAGGACATCGTAGACTTGACAGGTTGATTCGAACCCCAACCACAGTGGCTCCTGTGGAAGCTCTTCATTTTTTTTTTTCATCATCGGAAAGAGGACGTGACAGGCGATCTCCTTAAAGTGTGTGTCACCTCATCCTTTCTGAAGTATTTGGCGTGGTAGTTTGTGGTTATAAACAACAACAAACAAACAACAACAAACAAATGTGTTAATGAAGGATGGGTATGTCTTAGTTCGTTGAAAGGTGGGTTTCTGTGTGGCAACTGGCTAGCACACTGGTCGACTCGTATGGGTATTGGGGACTTGCCTTTGTGCTACAGATACTTTTACATTTTCTACTAGACATAGATGTACATTTCTACCACACATAGTTTTAATTTCTATTGAACACAGTTTTACATTTCTACTAGACTTACTTTTATCTATTAGACATAGTTTTACATTTGATACTAGAAATACTTTACATTTGGCTAGACATAGTTTTAATCTCCTATTAGACATAGTTTTACATTTCTATAGACATAGCTTTACATTTCTATTAGACATAGTTTGACATCTCTATTAGACATAGTTTTACTTGGTCTACTAGGACATAAATTTACCATTGTATAATAAGGACTAGTTTTAATTTCTATTTCAGACAGAGTAACAATTAAGTTTCGAAATCCGGTGGATCTGACCAGGAGTTACACTGTTAGTTGTTAGTTTTCTCCCATCCGGAGATTGTCTCCCCTTGGTGGCTATACAAACTTGTGTATTGAATGGCTCCATTTGTGATGAGGGATTGATTATTCACCATTCACCCACCAAGCACATTACTGTTAGTAGGCAGTATTTCTACCCTGCAGATATGAATGCTATATCTCCCCTATTTCTGCAATCTAAGACATAAGAGCAAGCTTTGTTTATAATATATATATATATATATTATATATATATATATATATTATGTGGTGTGTGTGTGTGTGTGTGTGTGTGTGTGTGTTAAAAGGGAAGGTTTGAAAATAAGGCTTAGAATCTTTAAGCCCTTATTTTTAAAACTACCTTTTAACAGATGCCGCTCATAAATACGGTTAGCACAGAGCACTCTTTTCAAAAAATGGTGTTGGTGTTTGCAACCATTATCTTAATATATATATGATATATATCATATAGATATATATATAGATAGAGAGAGAGAGAGAGAGAGAGATGATGAGAGAAGAGAGAGACATATTTTACATTTCTACTAGACATAGTTTTACACTTCTAAATCTAAACCAGATGGTTTTAAATTCTAACAGACAGTTTTACATTTGCCATAGATAAACCAAAAACTTAGAGAGAGAGAGAGATGAGAGAGAGAGAGAGAGATAGGAGAGAGAAAAGAGAGGTTAACATTTTCCATGGAGAATCCTAAAACTTAAAAGGAAAATACGTATTTGACACACAACCGGGGGGGGGGTGGTGGGGCAACACACACACACCATATATATATATATATATATATTCATATATATATATTATATATATACATACATACATAAGAAACTAATAAATTCCAAGGAAGTAAGTAACCGAGCAAGCCATTCCAGCAACTTACAGAGCAGCCTGGCGTTGCAATGACTGCAAGAAATATACGATTATATACAAAGCTTACTCTTCTTATGTCTTAGATTGAGAGGGGGGAGGAGATCAGCAGTCATATCTGCAGTGGTAGATACTTCTGCCTAACTAAAACAGTATGTGCTTGAGTGGGTAAATGGGGTAATAAATGTCTCACAAGGCGAGCTTATAGCAAGCTTAAAGATATATATATATATATATATATATATATATATATATAATATATCTTGAAAATAAGTGCAGTCTTACAATTTCTCTATGATTATATTAATGATTTGGCAAACGTTTAACACATGGAGAGGGGAAGGGAGGTACTCCAGATGGAAAATTCAGGAAAATATGTAATGAATATAATAAAATCATCCCCCCTGGCAGCATTTGCGGGAAGGGGGTATTATATTTTATATTATCTACCTTGGAGACAGAACTATCCAACTGCCTGTTTTCCCTCTCTAATTTGTGTGTGTTGTGTGTGTGTGTGTGTGTGTGTGTGTGTGTGTGCGTGCGCAATGCATGCCGGGAGGACAATGCTTGATGCGTGTTTCATATGTAAATAGTGCTGATCAATTAAGTATTGGCAGAAAACAAGTGCAGGTTTTAACCATTCATGAGTCTTTATAGTAATGACTTCGCATAGATTTGAATAAGAAAAATAAAAACATTGAAATGAGAAGAATATATTTTTAGATATTAAAATAAAATTTCGCTACCTGTCTGAGAGAACCATCGAACTCTCCTTCAAAGACAGATCTATTTGTATTGTCTACTCCTAGGTTTTACTCCTAGGCTTTTCTAACTCCTAGGCTTTACTCATAGGCTTTATCGTCCCTGCGGAACGGACTCATCAGAAAGAGATTACCGCTGACTGTGTCTGTGCTCTTGGTGTCAAATAGAGACCACACCACAGTCATAATTCTGTGGTGTTCTCACCACCAAGGGTTCAAAAAGAATCCAACAGCACCTCCAAAGCAGCCAGCGAAGGGTAGTGAATGGAACAAAACGAAATTGTGTGGAGAGGAAAAAAGCTGCTGAAAAATAAAAGCATTATACAAACAGTAAAATGTAGAGGACAATCTTTGAGCGTATGCTTCAGGATATTCAAGGATGCAGGGAGATCAAAAGATATGGAACAGTCTGAGTGGTCAGCTCTGCTGTACACACACACACCACACACACACACATATATATATATGATATATATGTGTTTGTGTGTGTGTGTGTGTGTACAGCAGAGCTGACCACTCAGACTGTTCCATATCTTTTGATCTCCCTTGCATCCTTGAATATCCTGAAGCATACGCTCAAAGATTGTCCCCTACAGTTTTATACGGTTTTGTATAATGCTTTTATTGGACGCAAGTAGCATCGGTTCCTGAAGAAGCCTTTTGTCGAAAGCTTGGACAAAAAAATGAACTCTGTGGGCGGTGTTGACATCTTATTGTTTATCACTATATATATATATATATATATAGATCTATATAATGCTGAACAATTAAGTAGTGGGGGGTGAAAACAAGTGCAGGTTAACAATTCTTCCATCATATAGTAATGACTTGGCAAAGATTTGGAACTGAAGGGGGAAAAAAAAATTGAAGGTGAAATAAATGGGAAAATGTATATCATAAATTATGAAAAGCCTTCACTAGCTGCATGAGGGCAACTATCGCAATCCCTCCCAAAGACAGATCTATATGTGTTCGCCTGCTCCGAGGCCTTTCGTCCGCTGGAGAGGACTCATCAGGAGACACGGCTGCTATTGCGTCTGGCTCTTTGGCGTCAGATAGAGACACACCACAGTCCATAATTCTGTGTTAGGTGGTCCGAGCGCCAAGGGGTTCGAAAAAGGAATGCAACAGCACCCCCCATCGCAGCCATCGAAAGGTAGTCGAATTGAACAAAACGAAAGTTTAAAATAGGAAAAAGTTGTTGAAAACTAAGAGCATTACGCAAACAGTATAAAAGTAAGGGACAATCTTTGAGCCTATGCTTGAGGATCCATTTAATGATGCAAGGGAGATCAAAAGATACGGAACAGTCTGAGTGGTCAGCTCTGCTGTTTCAATAACCCAAGCATTGTCAACAGCTAAGAATTGTGCCAGAACAACCTTTCCTTGGATCTCGTAAAGAGATGCAATCACCCACTGATTGACCAAACAATATAATGCTGAACAACTTAAGTAGTGTGGGGAAAACAAAGTGCATGTTAACAATTCTTTCCATCATTATAGTAATGACTTGGCAAAGATTTGGAACTGAAGGGGGACTTCTAAAAAAAAATTGAAGGTGAAATAAATGGGAAAATGTATATCATAAATATGAAAAAGCCCTTCACTATCTGCATGAGGAAAACTATCGCAGTCCCTCCCAAAGACAGATCTATATGTGTCCGCCTCTGCTCTGAGGCCTTTCGTCCGCTGGATCGGACTCATCAGGGAGACACGGCTGATTGCGTCTGTGCTCTTGGCGTCAGATAGAGACACACCCACAGTCCATAATTCTGTGGTGTTTCGAGCGCCAAGGGTTCGAAAAGAATGCAACAGCACCCCCATCGCAGCCATCGAAAAAGGTAGTCGAATTGAACAAAACGAAAGTTAAAATAGGAAAAAAACACAACACCAACACGTTGTTGATGAACTAAGAGCATTTACGCAACAAACAGTAAATCAATGTTTATAAAAAATTCAGTATCAAAATGGCAAACAGTATAAAATTGTATAAATATAAATATATATATATTGTGTGTTGTGTGTGTTGTTGTGTGTACCTATGTAGGATATATAGATATTATATAATATATAGTATATTATATATATATATATATATAGGTTAAAACTTTGATTAAAATGTAATTCTTAAAACCTACAGCGCTGTTTCTTGCTTTTTTGCAGTCGTCGGGTATGGGGGGGGCAGGTGTTGTCAGTGTTTTTAACGTGTTCGCTGTCTGCCATCACGTGCGGTCTGTGTTTTTCATGTGTTTTTGATTCAATATATATATATAGGTATGTATATATGTCTATGTACACATATTCCATGACTTGGTTTTGTCCATGACACCTTTCAGCGGGTTAAATAAACGTTGACTAAAAACATTTTGGGGACGATTTTGTCCTTGGTCAATGAAGGTGGTGTCCGTGCGTGCATGCGTTGAGTGCGTGCGTGCGTGCGTGCGCGCGACCGTGTTTGTGTGTGTGGTGTGTTTGTGTAGTGTGTGTGTGGTGTGTGTGTGTTGTGTGTTTTGTGTATGTGTGCGCGCGGGTGTGTACGTTCATAAGTATTTGTGTGTTTGTTTTGCGTTTCCGTTTCTGGATTTATGTGTGCGTCATGCAATCGCGCACAAGCGCGCGCGTGTATGAGTTGTGGTGATGTGTGTGTGTGTGTGTGTGTGTGTGTGGTGGTGTGGTGGTGTGTGTGTGTGTGTGTGGTGGTGTTGTGTATGGTGTGTGTGTGGTATGTGTGTGTGTGTGTGGTGTGTGTGTTGTGTGTGTGTGTGTGTGTGTGTGCATGAGTGAATGTTTGTTGCGTGTGGCGCGTTACGTGTACATGTGCGTGCGTGCGTGCGCGAGTACGGTCGTGTTGTTGCATGTTGTGTGTGTGTGGTGTTGCGGTGTGTGTGTGTGTGTGTGTGGGGTGTGTGTGTGGTGTGTGTGTTGTGTGTGTGGGTGTGTGTCATTGCAGGGGACAGTAGTAGTCGTGGGGGAGACGAAACGGTGGCAGTATAATAGCTGATGGCGTTCATCGGTATTTCTTGGACTAGCCTTTGGGACTTGACTGTTTTTCATTACTTACAATCAGGCCTTTCACGATCCACTACAGCACTTCTTCTCCTTTAGACATTGATCTTACAGGAGAAAGCACACACACACACACGCAACACTACCACCACTACACACACACCACCACACACAACACCACACCACCAACACATCGGTCAGCCACCCCCCCGCCCCCCCCCACCCCCCCCCCCCCCCCACCCCCCCACCCCCCCCCCCCCGCCCCAGCACACTACTCTCGCGCCACCCGCCCGCAGAAGCACTCACACACACACACGCACACCACACACACACACACACCACACAAACACGAACGCAACGCAGTACCACACGCACACACACACCATATACACACAAATTCAGTCTTTCCCAATTCATGATATATCTCACACTTGTTATTTTCGTCTCTCTGTGTGTGTGTCCCCTGTGCGTGTCTCTCCCTTCTCTTCTGGCTGCCCTCACTCGTGGGGGGTTCGTTCTGGCTGGCTGTCTGTCCTGTCTTATCCTCACACAATTCACACACCACACACACACCCACACAACACAACACAACCCCACACCAACACACTCCACACACAGACACAACATCGTACGCACGACGCACCCACGTATACCACACACGTCCTACACCGCAACACGCAACCACACACACACACACACACACACACACACACAACACCACCATACAACTCATTTTGGTCTAGTATCACGGAATAGTGGATAAACGTTAAATATAAGGACATACGACACACGCTCTCTCTCTCTCTCTCTCCTCGCCTCTCCCCTCTCTCTCTCTCTTCGCTCTCATCATCGGTCTCTCTCTCTCCTCTCTCATCTCTCACCAACACACACACAAAGACACAAGGGCCCACTCACACACACACGACGCCCACGCACACGCACGCGCGCTCGCGCACACCACTCAGAGCCGTGTTTAGCATTTTGGTAGTCTTATTTTTTTTTTCATTTTATTTATGTCCAACCAATTTTTAATACTGGCCGGAATTAAAGGAAATATTTGAAATTTATCAACTGTTTCAAATTCCATCCAAGATATTCATGACAGCCTAAACTAAGAGAAACCAATGGCCATGACTTAAACGTGATTGCGATTTTTCTAGTTTCAGGAGCGTTGTGCCTGTGTTTGGTGCAGAGGCAGAGGGAAAGAGTAAGATGGTGATAATAGGTATGTATAAACTCGTCGACAGGAGAGCGAGAGAGAGGAGAGAGCGAGACCGGGGAGAGAGAGGAGGAGAGAGAGATTGAGAGAGAGAGAGAGGGAGCGAGGAGAGGAGACGAAGGGGAGTGCGGGGGGGGGGGGCAAGTGGGGGGGGCCCAAGGGACACCGCACCACCAAGGCCCAGGGGGGGGGAGGACACCCAGAGCAGTGGGGGGGGGGGGGGGAGGCCAGGGGGGGGGCAGCACAGACAGGGGCAGCAGACCACCCCAGGGGGTGCAGACCGGAGCCTCAGCGGGCGGGCAAGACACACACCAGACAGAGGGGGCAGGACGCACCCACAGGAGGGCGGGTGGCAGCACCCGACAGCGGGGGGGGGGGGGGCGGGGGGGGGTGGGGGGGCATCCAGGACCAGGACAGGGGGGCGGGGGGGGCGCACCAGCCAGGCGCAGACGGGTCACAGGGGGCGGGGGGCCCGGCCAGACAGCCGCAGGCGGGGGGGGGGGGGGTCAGGCACAGACAGGGACTCAGCGGGGGCAGAAAGAGACAGACAGGCCACCAGCCAAGCCCATCAGACAGGACACAAGGGAGGGGGCCAGAGCACCCACAGGGGGCAAGGGGGCCAACAGGCCACTACAGGGGGGCCGACCGGGGGGG
Organism: Conus betulinus; assembly: GCA_016801955.1. Taxonomy (NCBI): domain Eukaryota; kingdom Metazoa; phylum Mollusca; class Gastropoda; order Neogastropoda; family Conidae; genus Conus; species Conus betulinus. The sequence goes on along the minus strand of JADBJO010013533.1, from coordinate 41,963 downwards.
GGGGGGGGCACAGGGGGGGCATGGGGGGCGGACAGACCAGGGAAGGACACCGGGGGGCCCCTCAGGGCCGGGGGCAGACCGCGCCAGAAGGGACATACAGAGGGGGGGGGGCCAGGACGGCAGCCCGAGCGACAGCAGAAGGACGGAGCAGGGCACGTGGCAGCAGCGTGGGAGGGAAGACAAACACGCCAGGCCCCAGGGGGAAGCAGCACATCACCACAGGGACAGGGACAGCAGACATAGACAGGGGCACAGTACAGGCAGACAGAACAGGAAGACCCCGAGGAAGGAGACAGGGGGAGCAGGCATAGGCAGGAGGACAGACCAGATCAGAAGGGTGGGCGAGGGACAGCAGCAAAGCAGAAGACAGCACAGACCAGACCAGAGACCTAGGGCACATGGTAAGAAAGGGGGCAAGACAACAGTCTAGCCTAGGACAGGAAGGACCGCAGCAGAACCTAAAGAAGACAGAAATAGCCAGGGGCAGGACAGACAGGATATAGCAATACAACAAGATCGAGACAGAAGATCGGAGGACAGGAATCAGCACACAGGGCACGTAGGAACAGGACAGACAGACAGGGACATACAGGACAGACCGAACAGCTCATTGGTATTTAATAATGGCCTGGGACCCATTTTTAATGGGAATAGCCGACAAAAAAACTTATGTACAGGAATCAAAAGCTTTCTCAAAACTATTGAAAACAGAGATGAGAGACGAGAGCGAGGAGCAGGGAGAGGGAACCCTGGGCGCGAGAGAGAGGAGGAGACGGAGAGGAGCGGATGGAGATGAGGGGCTGACCCATGCAATGAACAGTTTATTGTCATAGCAAAGGGGGGCAAGTCCGTTAGCAAGTAGTTACATAAATTAGATAAAGACAGGCTATAAAGACATGCAAATTGCGCGAGAGAGAGAGAGAGAGAGAGAGAGAGAGAGGAGAATGAGAGCTGAGAAAGAGCGAGAGATAAGAGGCGCACCGCGGAGGTGATGAGAGAGAAGAGAGAGAGAGGTAGAGAACTCGTACTTTGTTTTGTTTCAAAGTAAGGTTGATTTCAGACGGATGAGCTGACAGCAAAACTTAAAAGACACAAGTACTATTCTACGAAACAAAAAAGAGTGGACAAATTCCTAGAAACTGAGTCATTGTCACTTCCTTGTCTTCATCTCTATATGTTCTTTACGCTCGGCGGAAAAGTAGTTTTTATTTTAATGTGGAACAACTTCTTTTTACTTTCTACCAAAAAAAAAAACTCATTCCTGTGCATTTGAATTAATATTAATACGGAAGAAGGACTCTCTCTTTTATCAGTCTGAAAACAATCGTAACAGTTCGACATAGGCGTATAATGAAAGAGAGCTTGACTCAGAAAGTAAGATAATTAATGTTGCTCTATAGCCCACTAGACCGCAAAAGGCCATATCAGGGCTGTCACGCCTCGTTGAGGTTCAACTCACAAGTCCATAACCATCATCCCCCCCCCCCCCCCCCCCCCCCCAAAAAAAACCCCCCCCCCCCAAAAAAAAAGAAGAAGAAATGAAGAAGAAAAAAACGCATTCGCCGACCTTTGAAAAATACTACACCTTCAAAAAAACACCATGATATTTTGTTAATTTTTTTTCTCTTCTGAATGGAAAATGAAATGAGGCAGGGAACAGTAAACAATACAGTAAACACGTTTACTGTATTGTTTTACTGTTCCCTGCCTCATTACCTACCCAATTCCGTTTTGATTTTAATCGAGGTTATTTGTATTTGTTCTCTGTTTGTCTTTGTGTTTGTCTTTTGATCTCCCTTGCATCCTTGGGGTGGATCCTCAGGCGTAGGCTCAAAGATGCCCCCTACATTTTATACATATTTGCATAATATCTGTAGTTTTTTCAGCAACTTTTTTTCCTCCCCACACTTTCGTTTGGTTTCCTTTACTACTCTTTACTGGCTGCTTCGGGAAGCTATTGGATTCTTTTTTGCACCCTTGGTGGTGAGAACACCATGGTATTATGGACTGTGGTGGGTCTCTATTTGACGCCAGGAGCGCAGATACACAATAGCCGTGTCTCCCTGATGAGTTCCGACCCAGCGGAACGAAAGGGCTCGGAGCTAGCAATACAAAACATTTTGCCTTTAAAGGAATGCGATGGCTATACAAATATATCTACCGGAGCTGGCAATACAAACATATTTGCCTTTAAAAGGAAGTGCGATGGCAATAATACAATATATCTGTCTTTAAAAGGGATTGCGATGGTTCCCGTATGTAGCCAGTGAGGACTTTTTCATATCCGTAATATATTTTCTTAATTTCATGTTCCCAGTTTCTACATTTTCAATCTTCTGCCCTCCCACCTTCTTAAATCCAAAGTTTCGGCAAGTCAATACTATGAAAACAATTTAGTTGTTGGCCTGCGCTTGTTTCCCCCCACTATTAGATTGTTTGTATTTGTCTGACTTTATTCAAGTTTAAAAGGGCTGTGCCAGTCTTGAATAAAAGTTACTCTGTGTTAGGTTTCCTTATGGAGCGTTTACTGTATTTTTTTCTTCTGTCAAATCTTGGATCAGATGAAGAATGTTCAGAGAGCAGCGAATCACCAGTACCACAGCAGCATTGAATGCAAAAGGAAAAGAGATCTGCTACTGCACAGCTTTCTAGTCACGAATCCCCTCTACACCATTTTTTTTTTGTGAAAGCTTATGGTTCTCACATCAGTCTTTGGGACACGATCAATATTTAGCTCCCATACCAGCCGCCGTGGCGAAGTGGTTAGCATCGCGGACTCCTGGCTGGGAGGTCTTAAGTTTGATTCCCATCAGAGCCGTTCTTTTCTGCTCCGAACCAGCTCCTACTCCAGTGGTGAGACTTGCTACAGGCTCCTTTGGGAAGACGGGGACCGCACAGTCGAGTTTTATCTCATGAATGGATGCGCCTCTGAATGTAAGGGTAGCGTCTCTGAGAGTTTTTTTTTTTTTTCAAATTTCCTTACCAACACCGCAGGTGTCTGTGTCTCTCGGGACTTGCTGATGCCGGGATGTATTGTGAGACTAAGCGTAGATTACTGCCCTGTCACGCAGTCTCAGACCAGCATGAAATCCGGTGGCATGATCTGCATCATTGTCATCCTCATCAATCAGCGTTTTAAAATTAGTGTCAAATGTTGTGGCACTTCACTGTGGCTGACCTTGTTCGATGGCCTCTTCATGTCTATGGCCTTGGTTTTGTTCTGCCTTGGTCATTGGTACTGTCCAGTTCATGGGGACTGTCGTTGGATGGACGTGGTGACTCTACCTATTTATCTATCTTTCAAACTATCAACAACCTATCTATCTAACTACCTACCTACCTGCTTACAAACCTACTTGAATACATATCCTCTACCGACCGATTGGTCGATCAGTAAGTGATACATTGATATACATAGATACAGATATTCATGACAAAACAGTGAACGAAGGAAATAAGTAAAGACATATGAATATCAAGCAGTTTTAAGATAAGATGCAGTATCAAATCGCTGAGATATCAGTGTTCTGTCTGAAACGAATGGCTGTAGCCTATCTATGTCAGCAATCATGACCTGTGAACTATGACCTTGATTTCTTCAGATATTGTTTGCAGAATTTCTGGAAAGGCATATCGTTTTCTAACAGTATGCCATTGATTTCATACTTTTCTGTATTTAAAGCTGAGAAAGTCATAATCTGCATTTGGTCAAGCGCGCGCGCGCACACACACACACACACATACACACACACATATGCGCGTTCACGTGCATGCACTCGCATTAACACACCCCCCCCCCCCCCCCCCCCCACCCCCCCCCACCCCCCCCCCCCCCCCCCCCCCCCCCCCCCCCCCCCCCCCCCTCCCCCCCCCCACAAAGTCATTATTTTCTCATTAACATTCAATCGTCTTAGCAGATCCCAGTAATGTTTTCCAAACATGACTGCCTGTCATTACCAAAGGCGGTGAGATGTCACTGTTGTTCTTCTTTCTGACCTGCTTTGACAGACGTCAGTGTTTTGGTTCTGGCACCCTGCTGCTGTCGTCTCCAGACAAAGCTTTAGGCTCTGATTGATGCAGCACATTCCGATGCTTGATTGATTGTTTCTGATGAATCAACAATATGAAGATCATCTGGAGAATCACGGTCTGAGTTTTATGACGAAGGTCCCGATCGAAACCCTTTTCGGTCTAAACCTTTTTTCAGATTCAGTGAGAAAATAACTCTGCATTAAGAATCGTCGCTGATCTTCCTTGTCTGCACCAAAGAAAGCGACGGTGTTCTGAGACTGTCGGTTCATTCTTGTAAGGAGAAAAGAGAAACACATTTTGACATGTAAGCCACAATCATTTGGCTTTATTTCAAACTAAAAAAAATGATGAGAGAATTGTTTCTAAATTGCAAAGACAGTGAGTGTAAATTGATGAAGTGACTGGGAATAGGCCTTCTGGAATCCATTCAAGCTTGTGACAGCGAGTGTAAATTGATGAAGTGACTGGGAATAGGCCTACTGGAATCCATTCAAGCTTATGTCAGTGAGTGTAAATTGATGAAGTGACTGGGAATAGGCCTACTGGAATCCATTCAAGCTTGTGACAGTGAGTGTAAATTGATGAAGTGACTGGGAATAGGCCTTCTGGAATCCATTCAAGCTTGTGACAGCGAGTGTAAATTGATGAAGTGACTGGGAATAGGCCTACTGGAATCCATTCAAGCTTGTGACAGTGAGTGTATATTGATGAAGTGACTGGGAAATAGGCCTACTGTAATCCATTCAAGCTTATGTCAGTGAGTGTAAATTGATGAAGTGACTGGGAATAGGCCTACTGGAATCCATTCAAGCTTATGTCAGTGAGTGTAATTGATGAAGTGACTGGGAATAGGCCTACTGGAATCCATTCAAGCTTGTGACAGTGAGTGTGTATATTGATGAAGTGACTGGGAATAGGCCTACTGTAATCCATTCAAGCTTGTGACAGTGAGTGTAAATTGATGAAGTGACTGGGAATAGGCCTACTGGAATCCATTCAAGCTTGTGTCAAGAGAATAAAGTGTTTCCACTCTATCTACCTTGTCTAGTTTTGTCCTGTAATCAAGTTCTTCTTTTCTGCTATGAATTAATCTGTTTTATACTTTCGTCAATGTGCAGCTTTCTACTGATCAGAATCTACAGCATACAGCGAATGGAAGGAGCTTAGTGTGCCAAAGGTACAGCTGTAATGTTTGTCAAAATAGAGTAGAAGCATGACATCGCCACGCAGCTGCCGTAAGTGATGACAATTCACTTACATTGCACAAACATTACCAGGATCTGTCAAAAGTGGATTTGTGTTGGTGCAACATGGCCCAGCATGTCATCCTCTTGAGTATTGAGGATGCATTTATTGAACAAAAGTACTCCGACTATGTTCTCCTGACATTTACAATTCATTAGTATCGAGTACTGAGGATGCATTTCTTGAACAAAAGTAAGCAGACAATGTTCTCCTGACATTCACAATTCATCAGTGTCGAGAGGAGAGAACACATTAAAGTTTTTCAGCTAAATCCACTTTGGTATCTTTTACATGGAATGACACAACTGCTAGAAAAAAATGAAGGGGCTGCAAAAATGTAATGAGAGTAAATGAAATGAATCGGTCCATGGGAATTTTGGATTCCAGATCAGCTTGAATCGAAAGAGTGAAACTGTCTGCATCTATTTCCCGTCGTCGGCGCTGTGTGATAAATCGCTTCTTGTTTTCTCATGTAAACCAGCCATGCTTAAGGTATTGTGCTTTGTTGCAGCTTTCCGCGTGTCCAGCTGAACAACACCAAGGTACGGAAAAAAGGAGCTCAACTGACTACACCACCACAATCCTTCTGCAGCCAGTCTGAAGTTTTCTGCTAGAAATGGGACTTCCATCTTTGAAAAATGTGTGACAAAATTTTGGATATTGGTGGCGAAAAAAAATGATTACTGTCTTGTCCATATATGGGCTTATTCCCTTAGTTTTTATTTCAATAGAACAGTTGTGGATTGAAACTGACATAGGCAGAAAAATGGTACTCCCCGTACGGACAAAATTATGCACAAATTGTAACATGAACTTGAATGGAAATGAATTTCTTGTGAGAGTTTCCCAAACATGGCGCTTCACAAAATAAAACATGTACCTATTGTTCGCAGGAGAATCATAGTTGTTTATATCTTAGGGTAATATTCTATTGGTAAAGAACACAAGAAAATTTACCCAGCAGAAAGAAAAAAAAATTGCCCGAATATTCGATGTCTTTTTATCTTTGATTTCTAGCATCATATTACTTCTTGTACTCAGTCTGTTTAAACATGTTTATCGCGCATAGCTTTGTATCCCCAAAAATGCGTCAAAGGTGAATACATCTTGAGAGTTGGAGTGCAGAAAAACCCCCTTCAGGGCTGATTTGGAAGCATAGGAATTGAAACATGGCTGCAGACATCACGAGCTACGTGGTGCATGACTTTTTTCTTAAATGAACTCTTTTTATATGAATGATTTAATGCCATAAAGAATGAGACTGAAACATGTCTGAAAAAACTGTGAGCTATGTTGTGCATGCATTATTTTTCTTTTTTAAGTAACACTATACTAGAATTATAGATCTATAACAGCTTCTGTACATTTTGCAAAAGTGTTAAAGAACATGAGTCCTTGCCTACAACCAAAAGTAAGGATGCAAACATTCCCGAGTCATTAACAGCTAGAACCATCCAATATCGGTGTACAATGTCACAATCACAGACTGTAGAAGAAACCGTCTGCTCTTCTGGCTGGAAAATTTGATTGCAGACGGATGCAGTATATATGAGGCGAGAGAAAAAACTATCTGGGCTGAAAGAGATCAATATAGGGGTCTGACCTGCAACCATCTCATCTGCACGTCCCTAGAAATAATCATGTGAGAACATCTCCTTCCAGTTCAAATTCAAAAGAAAAACATGATTCCATCAAGGAATGGCGGTTGTAGTGCATCCATTTTCATTCAACACATTTTGTATAAATCTGCTGCCATTTTTTTATTTTTGAAACAAACGACTTGTGTGCTATTCTAAAATATTTTTTTAAAAAGATTACATTTATTAATCAGAACGATGTTTAACCTCTGACAGTATATTCCCGTTGAATTTTAGACGTCTTTGTAGTCCATTAAAAAATTCTCACAGAGAGAAAATGATTTAAACAAATCATTACAAGTCGTTCATTGACAGTTAAAAAAAAAAGAAGAAAGTTTTTACTCCACCTAAAGATAATTCTGACAGAGGGGAAATATTTTAAAGAAATCAGTGCAAGTTATTTGCAAATATCTGAAAAAATGTTTATACCATTTCTGTAATATTCTGAAAAAATGTGCACCCAGAATTAAATACAATCTTCTCTTAAGTTCATGATCTGAAGCTAGACATGACTTCAACGACTTTTTTCTCATAATGTTTCAGTACACATTGCCAAAAATACCACATTTTCATAACAACATTTACATATCCTTTTTTTTTTTTTTTTTACATTTTTTAATTTTGCAGATTTCCCCATATTTATTCTCTTTGGACGTTCTAAGCATACATTTAGATACTTTTTTTTTTGTTTGATTATTCATTACTTTTGTGTACATAATTTCTTTACACCACTTTCCTCTTTTTTTGTCCTTTGCTGGCTTTCGACCGGTGTTAGTTGACTTGTGATTTATCTTCCTGTAGTGTTGAAAATGCCGTAAAACTGTAGGTGGTGTGCCCACCGTTTGTGGACCGCCCAAACTACGACCAACATTAATTAATCTGCTGAGGGTTCCTGCCAAGGGGACGAAAGCCGACTCCTTGCAGGCATGAGCAAATGGTTCTCTTCAATGCACACAGAACTGAATGATCTCCACATGCTGTCAGCTATGTACTTCCTGTGTCCCATTCAACCCGCTGTGTCGTCTCAGATCCCCTCTTCTTCCCCTCCACTCCTCTCCGGCTCCCCTAGCTCCCTCCCCACCCGTACGTCCCTCAGGACAAACGAAAGCTTGTTGACCACTTGTGTCCACATTGCGTGTTTTCCCTGCCCAGCCTTGAAGAGAAAAAGACTAATTAATTTACTTTCATCGTTTTTCATTGTGTTTATTTGATGCTTCAGTCTTGCATTGTTCATTTCTGAAAATGGTGGAATAGAATCTTGACCTCACGACAGCATGAAGAGTCGATCATATTTTCTTTCTCGGATATTTCACTACTGAAGTTCCCCCCCCCCCCCCTCCCCCTGAAATAAACAGCACAATATTTGGCATTTTCCTCTCCTTTCTGATTACATTGCAATGTATGTAGGTGCTGTTTTTTTTTTTTTTTTTTTTTTTTTTTTTTAGGTATTATAGGATCCACGTTCCCAGTGTTAGACTGTGCGTTTTGCTGAGAGACCCAGGTCTCATTTTGCACTTGAAGTTGTTGATTATTGCACAGCAATGGAATATTGTTATACAAAGCTTTTCGTTTTATTTCTTTTTGAGGTTCTTTCTGAATTAGATAGCGTAGATTCGTTTACGTTCATTACATATGTCAGTCTATTTTTCCGCTAAACGTTCATTGCAGTCGTCACTCTAATATTCTGCTATATTCATGCCGCAATGCAAAATATTTAAGTTTTGTCTTCTGTGTTCTTTCATAAGGCTAGGTTTTCAAGTTATTGTCATTTTTCCTCGTTATGCCTATTCTGTTTTCCAAAAGTGCATTCTTTTTTCGTTAAACGATGACATTAAGCATTTAATTTCAATCCTTACTGTCCGGTTTCCTTCAATATGCTGGACAACACTATTTTTGTTGTATCAAAATGGTATCATCTCTTCAAGGTTTTGATTTCTTCTCTTCATGGATTTCTTTTTTCACATTATTCATCAAAAGATGTGAAACGTTTAACAACTCTCTGAAACTGAAAGTTGCTTGTACTATGTTTTCTTGGAACGGCATCATATTCGCGGCAGGTTACTTTATTTCCAGATGTTCGGTTCGCCGACAATTATAACTCTCCTTATTCAAATTGCCAATAGCTTGATTGGCAAGTTTAAAACCTATAAGTTAAAAGAGACAGCTCTACCAATAGATGTTTACAGCAGGAATGAATCAGGGTGTCTATCCACTGCGATTTTTACTAACGAATGTCTTGCAACAAAACATTATCATCCAACTTAGGAAATGTTCTCAAAGCCCAAAACCGCGTGGGGTAGAGCCAAGGGATGTAGAGTAATCTAGAGCTACAGAATGTCCCATATCTGTTGTGTGATTCAGCTGTTTCATGGCCTCGTTTACACTTGTCATAACTGCTGTAGTACTCCTTCTTTAAGATATCCGAAGTGGACTTCTTTACATGTCATAACTGCACATTACTCCATGCATGTTATTTCCGAGAGTGTAGCGTGTTATCCAGGGACATTATGACAGTATCTTATTTACGTCAGGGAGTGTATTGATTGTTT
>JADBJO010013533.1:22500-30000 GCA_016801955.1 Conus betulinus | reverse complement strand
TTAAAAACATCAGGATTGGCTCTCTTCGCTGCATTTCTCCCACGAGCTTATGTTCCATGTCCTGCGTGTATTGGTTTCTTCTGGTGAATGCTTCCAAACTTATTCAAAGTCAATCTATCTGGTAGTATGCATTGAAATGTTACTGCCCACGTTCAAAGTAATGAATTTGCTGGTAAAACCCTCACTTTCCGTCATCTCGCCGTTGGGGAGGTCCACCTTGTTTCCACTCCACATGCTTTCACCGCAAAGTCACTTGTGTTTTCGAGAGCAACATTTAATCGCCTAAAAATGATAGTTTCCCACTCAAATATCCAGTTGACATACATTTTTCGCCGTTTTTTTGCCATGGTTTTACTCTTTCTAATGATGCTGGTTTTTATTTAATCTGGTATATAATAAAAATTATGTCATGTAAATGATAAATGTACATCTTGTAACGTCACCAAAGGTCAATACAGAGGCCCTGTAAGTCGGAATCTTAGGTTATGCACACGTCTGATGTCTACTTGCGCTAGTGGAATATGGCAGAGAAGGATGGTAAACCTGGGTTTATGAGCAACTTGCTTTTGTAATATGCCTTGCCTTTGTCCTGGTCTCTGAACTAGTGATCTCTGACATGGCGGACTACAGATCACTTATTCTGTGGCGGTCTCCACATCAGTGCCTTTTTTCTCACTGGACTGCAAGTCACTTGTCTCTGAGGCGGTCTCCACATCAGTGGCTGTTTCCGTACTGGAGTGCAAGCCACTTATCTCTGAAGCAGTCTCCACATCAGTTGCTGTTTCCGTACTGGAGTGCAAGTCACTTGTCTCTGAGCCGATCTCCGAACCAGTGGTCTCATGCACGGTGGACTGACCTTTCTCTGTCTTCTTCTCATCGTGTCCGCCTTCAGGTTCATTTTGTCCACTGTCTACGCTGTCTGCTTCGTCAGAACCTGTAACAGGACGCAGCGCACGAGAAATGGCCACGTTCACATGTGCTACACTATGGTGCCAAGGCCACATCAGGGGAGTGAACTATTTCGTGCTGTTACGCGTTTTAGGTTATCCTGAGGTACTATCCGTCCTAGTCTGTATCTTTGAACTGAAATGAATAAGTAGACAGATAAAGAGATACTCATGAGGAAGAGGTACAAACACAGAAAAAAGATATAGGGGCAGCTGCAAGGGAAAGGACAATTTAAAGTGCTAAAAGGAAAAGTTGTTCCATTCCTTCTAAGATTCACAGTTACTACTGCTGCTGCTGCTGCTGCTGCAACTACCACTGAAAACAAAGATAGTTCCCAAGACGCATGTCGCGAGCTGGCATTGACACAGGCGCACACACAACAACAAAGACACTACTTCTTGTTGACTGGCATCTACACATCTGATTGAAAACAACAACAAACATACCACTTTTGGTGCGGGCTAGCATTTACACATCTGCAAAGGAAACATCAACGAAGACACCACTTTTGCTGTGGACTGGAATTTACACATCTGCACGGAAACGTCAATGAATAAGCCACATTTATTGTGGACTAGGACAGATAAATATGCACATAAGGAACAGTAAATATAACACATCACCTATGCTGAAGACTTGGGTTGACACATGTGCACGAAAACAACAACAAAAACAACACCATTTTTGTTGTGAACTGGCATTGAAACGAGCACAAAATCAACAACAAGCATGCCATTTTTGTTGTGAACTGGCACTGAAACGAGCACAAAATCAACAACAAGCATGCCATTTTTGTTGTGAACTGGCATTGAAACGAGCACAAAATCAACAACAAACACACCATTTTTGTTGTGAACTGGCATTGACATATGAGCAAGAAAGCAATAAACACCCATTATTTTTGTTGTGAGCTGGCATTGACACGAGCACAAAATCAACGACAAACACACCATTTTTTTTGCTTTTTTTTTTTTGTTTTGTTTTGTTTTTGTTTTTGTTTTGAATGAATGGCATCGGCACATGAGCACGAAAACAACAGTAAACAAACCACTATTGTTGTAGACTGGTACTGACACATGCAGAAAACGACCACAAAAAGCACCACAATTTTGTTGACTGGCATTTACACCTCTGCACGAACACGACAGCAAACACACCACATGTGTTGTGAACTAACATTGACACATATTTACGAAAACAGCAAACATACCACGTTCGTTGCGAACTATTACTGACACATGGGACAGAAACGACAACAAACACACCATTTTTTTTTGTTGACTGGCATTGACACATCTGCACGAAAACAACAACAAATACACTTGTGGACTAAAACTGACACAGTGTATGACAATAACAACAAAACAGATGTATGGAGTAACACTGACACAGTACATCAAAATAAAACAAAAAAAAACACACTTCTTAAGATGGTTTCAAGTTAGAATTGATATGATATTGGCAACCGATACTGTTTTGAAAACATGGGTATTGAAGATTCAGAAAAAATGTTCTTTTTATAAGAGAGAAAAAGAAAACATTCAACATATATTTTTGCACCTTCATATTCAGACTTTTTTTTTTTCGCAAGAATTTCAAAATAAAATGAATAGAAAAGGCGAAACTACGAATCTACTGCTGGATAAAAATTTTGTCCTATGTGGCTATGGCAATGATTTTAGATCAAATAGAACGTTAAACTTAATTTTATTACATGCCAATTTTTTTTTTACAAATGTAAATATGAAAAAGATTTGCCATTATTTCAAGTTTTCATTGTGTACTTAATAACAAGATATGAAATAGAAAAGTATGCTGCATGTCTTCAAATGGCACACACAAAGTTTGTGACACTGTGGCTTCCATATTCTGTTTTATTGGATTAATGCATTTTCTCTGGCAAGGTTTCCAAATAATGTGACAACGGCCAGTTGCTTTGTTTCCTCTGTGATTAATTCATTTGCTCGGTTTGGTCATTTTGTTTTCATTTATTTAAGTGTTATTGTTTTTGTGTTTACCCTTCGCGGTCATTAAATATTGTGTTCATATGTGTCCGTGATTAGGTAAAAAAAAAACCACCAAAAACAAAAAAAAAAACCACCAAAAAACAACGCATACAATGTTTATTAAGTGACTGGTGTCATCATTTTAACGGTTGTAGCCGGCCGTTTTGTCCAACCCGGCCGTTTTGTCCGGTAGCCTCAGTAATAACAGTAGTAGTTGTTGCGGTGGTTAGTAGTGCCAGTGATGGTATTAGAAATCACAGTACTCGCAAGGGGATGATGTTGATGATGTCGATGGTGGTGATGATGATGGTGGTGATGATGATGATGATAATAATGATGATGATGTTGATGATGATGATGATGATGATGATGATGATGATGTATGTTTTGCAGGTAATATTATTGTCTAACTACGATAAGCATGCGTTTTGCATTCAATATTTTAATTTGTTCTTAAGTTTTGAAATAAAATATGACCCATAAACAACAAACTAAAAAACCGAAACAAAACAACAACAAAACATACACTCGTGGACTAACACTGACATAGTTCATAGAAAAAAAAACAAACAAAAACAAACAAACAGCAAAACACACACTTGTGGACTAATATTGACACAAGTCTGATAGAAACAACAAAACACACACTTGTGGATAACATTGGCACAGCTGGTAAAAAAAAAATAGAAAACAAAAACAAACAAACAAACAAAAAACAGCATGGAAACACACACCTGTAGACTAACAAACCCATGCCCTTCTGGACATGCTCATTTCCACTTAATGACTCGCGCACTAACCACTGAGCCACAGGGACACCTGATATTTGTAGGAAAGTTAAGCCTTATGAAGTTCACTTTTGTTCCTCCTTGACCAGATCCAACTTGAACACCTCTCTGCCGCTTCTGCCATTGCTTTCAGGGCTTTGGTTTTTTCCCTCCCTGCAACTGAGAGCTGTTTCATGAGGCTGTATGCAGACGTTCCCACAAACCCCCTAGCTCCAATTTCTGCAGTGAGGACTTTGACCTGATAGCCTTCTCTCCTCAGGCTGTTTGCCAGATCAGCATACTTTTCAGTCTTGTAGATCTGAGCTGCCTCCATTCTGTTCTCATATGGCACCGTGAGCTCGATCATGATCAGCTGCTTGGTTGACTGAGAGTGTACTACTATGTCTGGTCTCATGCCACTCTTGCTGATAATCTCTGGGTGACTATTCCATTCTGGGAGGTCTGCTGTGCACTCCCAGTCATCTGCCCCGTCCAGCAGACTCTGCCTGCATGTTCCGAGTGGCACTGTTGTTCTTGGCCATGATTCGCTGCCTCCTGCCGTGAAGAATGTTGCGGGTGCTTTTGGAGTCCTGATTTTCCCTTTTGTGGTGTTGGTACTAGCCCAGACTACTTGTACAATCTCTTTGAGCACTTGGTTGTGCCTCCATGTGTACCTTCCTTGAGCCAGGGCTACTTTACATGAGCTTAGGACATGCTCCACTGTTTGTTTTTCATGGCAAAGGGGGCATGAAGGATCGTCTGTTTTTCCCCCCCTTCACCAGGTTTGCATTTGAAGGCAGAAGGTCATATGCAGATCTGAGAATGAAGCTGATCCTGAGAGGGGCCATGTGCCAAATGTCATTCCAAGTGAGACTTCTTTGGAGTGCATTCTCCCACGTTGTCCATTGCCCTGCTGGCTCTGCTGGACTGCTTTTTGGAGTCTTTTTGGTGGTCTTCTTTTCTCATCTCCTGAATCATCATGTCTCTTTTGGCTTTTTTTCTTTGGCCTTTGACCACCATTCAGTTTTGGTCACCCCCAGTCCTTGTCTGTTGGTCTGTGTGTGTCCTCCTGTTATTTCTCTGATCTTGAGACTTTCTTTTGCAGAATCCATCGCCTCTTGAACTTTCCATTTTTCTGCCTGTCTTCAGCTGGGGCTTGATTGCTTCAACCACCTTGTCTCCTGAGTCCTCCAGCATGCTTTGAAGTCTGATCTTCCCTGCTTTATATATTCCTCCAGAGATTTCAGTGGTAGTTTCAGCTTTGCTTGGCGACAGTATAGCGCTATGTCAGTCAGACAGGGTGGGACACCAAGCCATTTCCATTTCCTTGTGAACTTGTTGATTTTGGATTCCATTGCCTCCACTATGCTGGTGCAGATGTCGTATATCATCAGAGGCCATAGGAGCTTTGGTATCAGCATGAACTGCAGACACCAGACCTTGTATTTGCCAGGGAGCCCACACTGGTCAATGGTCTCCAAGCCTTCTTCCGACATCTGTTTGGTTTCTTTTGCTCTTCGTGTGTCTTTCAGCGTATCATCATCATACCATCTTCCAAGGCTCTTGACTGGCTCTTCTGTTACTGTTGGAATGGTCTGGTTGGCAACACTGAAGACCACAGATTCGGCCACTTTTCCTTTCCTCAGTGAGAGACTCCGTGATTTCTTTGGCTTGAACTTCATTCTGGATGAGGCAACTATGTCGTCCAGCCTCTCCAGCACGTGACGTGTCTCGTCTTCTCTGGATGAAATCACTGTAGTGTCATCCATGAAGGCCTTGAGAGGGGCATCTTGTATCCATCGCCAAGGTCTGTTTGTCTTGCGTTGCTTGTTGCTGCTTTCAAGATGACTTCCATTGCCAACACGAACAGTATTGGGGAAATGGCACAGCCCATTGCAATGCCCACTTCCAAGTTGATCCAATCTGTTGTGTACTCCTTGGTAGAGAACCGCATTGAGAAGCCATTGAAGTACTTCTTGAGCATGTCGCGGATGTTCTTTGGCACATGGTACATCTCAAGAGCCAACTGTATCATCTCATGGGGTACAGATCCATGCGTTTTGCCAGGTCAAGCCACACTACGTCCAGTCTCTCTTTTTTTTCTGTTTTTTTGCTCTTTGGATTGCGTCCCAGATCATTGTGGCGTGTTCTACACAGCCAGCCACGCCTGGAATGCCACCTTCTGGACTGACACATCCAAGTACTTGTTTTCCATGAGGTACTTGGTCAGCCTTGCTGCCATGACAGAGAAGAAGATTTTCCCTTCGACGTTCAGTAGTGATATTGGCCTGAACTGGCTGATGTCACTTGAGTTTTGCTCTTTGGGGATGTACACACCATCTGCCGTCATCCACTGGCCGCTGATCTTCTGATTTCTCCAAGCTGATCGCAGCAGCCTGTGGAGCCACTCCAGCACCTTGGGACATTTCTTGTACAGCTGGTAAGGTATTCCGTTTGGCCCTGGTGATGATTTGGCTCTGGCTTTGTCGACCACCTTCTTGATTTCCGCCAACGTTGGAGGCTTGTCATTGAACTGTTCCTCAGGGTTGGTTGGCCACACCAGACCTTGAATGTCGAGTGGTGCTTTGCTCTGTGAGTCAGAGTATGTTTTCCTCAGATGCTGCTCAAGAACTCCTTTGTCCACACTTAGGGTCCCAGATTTTGGCTGCTCGAACAGAGTTCTGGCAAACTGGAAGGGGTCTCTGAAGAAACGCTCTTGTGTCTTCTTCTTTTTTTTTTTTTCTTCCTCTTCCTCGCAGATTCCGCTTTGCTGAGGGCGCTGTGTTTTGCTTTCAGGTCTTCCCAGAGTTTTTTTCCAAGCCTTGTTTTTTTCAGCTGGCAGTGCGGTCTTCATTTGCTTCTTGAGGTTTTTTTTTTTTGGGACCCTGATCTTGTCCATCTCTTCTCTTGCGTCTGGATTTCTTTGGAGGTGTTTTCTCTTTGGGTAGTTTTGCTCCATAGGCGTCTCTACACATGTGGCATACACAATGTCCCCATATGTGGCTAGTTTGTGTTCCAGGGTGCTTTTTTCCCTATCAGTGCATCGAGTCTTTGGACGATTTTTGCATCCAGTTTCTCCCAATCTTCAGTCTCGTTTGCTCGTGGCAGGTTGAGTTTCAGGCGCCTGGCATCGAGGGCCTGTGCAAATTCCTCATCCGAACCAACAGCGTGGATGTCCTTGGCACTGTGGTTTAAATCCTGGCCTTGGTCTTCCGACGTCTTATCTGCTGATGCAGTGCGCTGCTGCTCATGCTCATTCAGATGAGTCTTCACACATCCCATCTTTGTTCTGTGGATCTTCATGCCACGGGTGGTAGCGAAACGCTTTCCACAGACACATGGATATTCCATTTGGTCCATGTTCATAGTCCGTTTGGGATTTGCAGTCGTGATTGGTTGAGCACCGATGGATTCATCATTCTCTCCCCCCCTTCGGTGAATCCTGGGAGCATCTTTTCCTTTTTGTTTTTAGTAGCCACATGTTGAAGGCAAAGTGGGGAGCCAGCCCACAGAGCCCTTGGTTCTGGTCTTTCCCAGTGTCCTCCGGTCTTTCCCGGACGTACACTTGTGAACTTACATTGACACAGTTCGTAAAAAAACAACAACAACAACAACAACAACACACACACACACACACACACACACACACACACACACACACACACAAACTCGTGGACTAACATTGACACAGTTCGTAAATAAAAAAAAAAAACAACAACAAAAAACACACACGTGTGGATAAACATTGACACAGTTTGTTAAAACAAAACAAACAACAA
>JADBJO010013533.1:5000-17500 GCA_016801955.1 Conus betulinus | reverse complement strand
ACTACATCTTCCACCAACATCCACTCATACTGCCATACCCCCCCCACTATTTAAACATATATCATTTACAGCTATCCTCCTTTGCCCCCCCCCCCCCCCCCCCCCCCTCACTAGACCTTTCCATTTACTATATGTATCATTTACTCAGATACCAGTTCCTCCCTCTTCTCCATCTTCTTCTTTTCAATTTCATAAACTATCTCATCTATATTATTTTCCATTCCCTCTCCCTGTATGTAGGTGGAGATCCAGAAAATATGAACCCTTCACTTCTCTCTCTCTCTCTCTCTCTCTCTCTCTCTCTCTCTCTCTCTCTCTCTCTCTCCTTTCTTTTTTTAGGCATGCTAACCCCTTTTCCCATTGATCAATTCTATTTCTTTCCAGCCAGTATTATTACACTGATACTAACATTATTTCACTTATCACAATTGGTATCATGATCATCATCCAACAGTAGCATTTACTTTTCCAATAATTCTGTTTGTATTACCCCCCCCCCCCTTCCCCCCCCCCCCCCTGTGTGTGTGTGTGTGTGTGTGTGTGTGTGTGTGTGTGTGGTGTGTGTGTGTGTGTGTGTGTGTGTTTCCTTTCCTTTTTTTTTTTTTTTTGAATAGACATGCTTACACCCTTTTTTTTCATTGATCATTTTCATTTCTTCCCAACCAATATTATTATATCAATACCAGCATTATTTCGCCAACGACAATGATCATCATCCAGCGGTACTATTTGCTTTTCCAGTCATACTGTCTGCATGAGTTCCCCTTCCCTCTTCCCTGTGCATACGTGTATGTAGGTATAGGTATATGATGAGCCCCCCCCCCCCCCCCCCCTTTCTCTTTTTTTTTTGTTTCAAAAGCAATGACAGCCCTCTACTCATTGAGTACTTCCATTTCTTTCCAACCATTATTATCAGTACCAGCATCACTACATATAACTACTATCATTTCGATCACCAGCCATAGTATTGTTTGCTTTTTATTCAGTGATCATTTCCATTCCTTGCTAGAAAGCAAAATCATCGATCTACCATAATCACTATCATCACTATTATATCACACCATTAAAAAATAATTAAAAATCAAACAAAGAAAAAAACAACAAACCCTGCTGTTTTACTACCCTCTTACCCCTCTCCTTTCTCCCTTTCTGTGTTAAGCCATTGAAATTACAACTATATCGTCATATCACCCATCAGAAATGATAGTATTCCTCCTCTTATCATTTAAAGATTTTCATCATCATCATTATTATGGCTACTGTTATCATTTTTATTATTATTATTGTCATCATTATTATGTTAACTCCCATGGTCCCCTTTCCAATGGCCTCGTTTTCATTCAAGAAGCACTTTGCAGGGAATATGAGAAGATAAATGGTAGCCCGTTCTTCGTTTTCATTGTCCTTAATGTTGTTTGTTTTTGCCTGATGAAGACCGAAGAGGTCAAAATGCATCGTGTTTTGTCCTGTAATCTGTTTGATTCGTATGTAAACCTTTCCTTTTAAAATTGCTTCAATTTTCACCTTCAGCCGACTCACTTTGAAAATGATCTGAAGTTCACTCAGGACTTGTTCTAAGCTGACAAATACGAAAATGTTTTCATCTCGGAAATGTTGTTTCCCCAATGTATACAGCAGAATTGAATGCAATACCGATGGCGTTAATTAACATACAGGATACACAAATGTTCTTTTATGTTCTATGCTGTGTTGATTCAAAAAATAATTTGCAGAAGAAGAGAGAGAGAGAGAGAGAGAGAGAGAGAGAGAGAGAGAGAGAGAGAGAGCAGTACTTGCTAATCAAGCAGCTTAAAACAAGGGGTATTGCACATTTCTTTTTCTAATGTGTATTTTGTATAGACTTCATTCTAATTTTGAATCATTCACATTCTTTGTTCCCCCCCACCCTTTTTTTCCCCCCAATTTGTTGTGTTCGATTTGACTTTTAAAATACACATAATATTGTCTACTTAATGCACCATCTGAAATTTGAACGCACAAACAAACACACGCAGAGACACACACGCCTGCGCATACAAAACACACACACACACACACACACACACACACACACACACACACACACACACACACACACACACACACACACACACACACACACACACACACACACACACACACACACACACACACACACACACACACACACCACACTCTCTCTCTCTCTCTCACACACACACACACAAATGCGCGTGTGAGCACACACACACAGACCCCCCCCCCACCCCCCCCCCCCCCCACACACACACACGCACACACAGCAGCGTGGAAAAGCGAAACATGCTCTTAATCTCACCATCCGTTTTTGTCGTCTCCATCTGGTTTTGGACAAAGACGAAAATGCAAAGTATGACTAAAAGTAAACATTACCAAGGTGGGGAACATGATGATAATGATACATCTCATTAAGGTGATGGTAATGGGAACTATTATTTTGAACGAACCTGTTGCACCAAAAACACTGAGAAAACTATGTGTAGTGCTCGGGCACTCACACACACAGCATCCCCTCCCCCCCCCCCCCCCCCCCCCCCCCCTCACACCCCACACACTATGAAAACAACCGAAGACAAACAAGTACTTACGAGTAGCAAAAACCTAACAGCAAAATGAATGTACAAATAAATACAAAAATAAAAGAACTCAGAAACAAGCGTTACCATTTTGTGATAGATTGCCCGCAACACACACACACACACACACACACACACACACACACACACACACACACACACACACACACACACACTCACAAGAACAAGAACAATATTTATTCCTTTTGCCCTTTTGGGGTATGGAGGAAGGGTGCATTTAAAACAATAACAGGAAAGGAACACAACAAGCCAAAATAAAACATAAATTGCCAGTCAATGCTGACATCGACCAGCAATTTACAACACTTGAGATAATCTTAAATACTTTGACTATAGAAGCATTTGTTTTCGATTAGCAGCAGACATCATTTGACAAAATTATATAGACAGATTTTGGGGAGAAATATCTTTCTGGCAAATACGTGTTGCGCAAAGTAACGTATGATGAACATTCCATGACAAAATGAAATTCATCACCTATCGCAGACATGTCACATTTATTACATAACCTTTCTACTTTTGGAATACAAGATCGACGATCTATTTCAATTGGCAATTTATTATTAGAACATCTAAATTTGATAAGAGGGTAAACATAAATATATGGTAAGCTAGAAATGTATTTCTCCTCCTGGCTCTCTGCAACATGATTCCCCCTGCCAGTTCTACAGTCTTGGCCCCATGCAAAATGGTTCCAATGTCCATTCTACAGTCTTGTCGGTTCTCTCTCTCTTTTTTTTCCTGTCACCTCCTCCTCTCCCCCCCCCCCCCCCCCCCCCCCCCCTCTTTCAACTACTCCCTTCAGCACTGTTTCAGCGTGACCACTGATTGAATTATGTCACATGGTCATAGCATCGCGCTTTTCTTCATTTTACTTCACTGACGCCAGTAGACCTTCAACGGGTCCAAAGCGCTGCATGATGGTTTGACACGGTCGTTCATGATGGTGTGATCAGTACATCTGATGTTTAACATCTTGCGGTGAATTCTCATTTCCATCACTTTGAGTGTCCAGATCTGCTGGTGAGGGTTCGTGTTTCGCTTGCGTCAAGACAGGTGGGTTACACTGGTGCACGTGGGCACTGTATTTGTGTTTTATCAAGATGTTATTGCCCTTGCTTATAGGTACCGGTCTTGATAATGCTGATGTTGTCTTTGCTGCGTTGAGATGACTTCTGGTTTTGATTCCTCGTTGTTAGTGATGAATCCCAGGTAAGTGACATACTGAATGGTTCCGACTCCGAGTGTCTGACCATGGACGGTTTTTGACAGAAGTGATGGTGGAGTTGTGGCTGCTTACCAGTGTGGCCTTTTTGGCTCTGACAACGAAGCCAGAACTTTTGGGGTATATTTCAGGGATTCCGTTTGCCTGTTCGTGCATGTGGTCTTGCGGGCATGCGCGTGCGTGCATGAGCACACCTGTATATTTACACACACACCACACACACACACACACACACACACACACACACACACGCACGCACACACACTATATATAATATATATATTTAAAAATAATGCTCTCTTGTTGTCCTGAGCTCCGCACCCTGTAGAACTGACTGAAGTAGAAACCAGAAACGGTAAAATACAAGAATTAAAAACAACAGTCGGTTCATGTCTCAGACTTGTATTTTTAACACATTTTCGCTGTTAACAGCTTCATCAGGCCAAGGTACAATGATAAAAGCCTCACATCAAGTAAAATGGCAATTATCATTGTACCTTGGCCTGATGAAGCTGTTAATAGCGAAAATTTGTTAAAAATACAAGTCTGAAACATGAACCGACTGTTGTTTTTTATTCTTGTATATATATATATATATATATATATATATATATATATATATATATATATATATATATATATATATATATGTATGTATGTATGTATGTATGTATGTATGTATGTATGTATATATGTATATAACGTGTGTAAGCGTCACAACTCCAGACACATAAAAGGCTGCAAACTCCTCGTATAACCGACCGTCGTACAACACGGAACAACGGTATGTACGATTTGTGTCGTTAACAGCCAGCTGCAGTTGCAGGGTGCTGGTCTGTGTCTGGTAGCAGGTGCCACTGACGGGCTGCGTTGGACTTGTGTCTGTAGCGTTCTCGGTGATGTTGTCAACATCAGCATAGGGGATCCAGACGTCGCTATACTCCCATCTCCACTCCATCTGTACACCAAAGAGCAGCAACGTTTTAAAAGACCATTGGTCACAACCCTGCTTTACTACTTCCATTTCTACTCTGTCTGTAAAACAAAAAGCAGTAAACTTTAACAACCAACGGTCACACACCTACTTTATCTGTACAGCGAGAAGTGATATTTGATCATCCTTGATGCCACACTTGCACGCAACGCAAAATGGCTAAATGCAAATGGTTTTCAAATTACACGTGCAAGTCAGCAGACATTGTGTATATTCTGTCCTGCACCCTGTGCCACCAGCTCTCTACGTGGGCGAGACCTGCTGGACACTGAATGAGCGATTCTCAGAGCATCTTCGCTCAATGCGGCTCAACTACAGTGACCCGATAGGCCAACACTTCAACAGCCCACTGCACAGCTACACGCATGTAAAGGTGGCAGCTGTATGGCAGAACCCAGGCGACTCCCCTTCCTCCCTTCCTCTTTCCCACTCCTCCCTACCCACCCTCTTTCTTGACTTTCCTCTCCTCCTATTTCACACACACCCACCCACACACACACACACAAACGCGCGCGCGCGCGCGCACGCACACACACGCACACGCACGCACACGCACACAACACACACACACTACACACACACACTGTGACACACATTTTCATCTTTTTAGGTAAATCACAACCCTCCTTTTCCCTCTCTTATACCACCACCAACACCCCTCTCCATTCCCCCCCCCCCACCCCCCCCCCCCACCCTTTACCCCCCCCCCCCCCCCCCCCCCCTGTTCTTTTTATTATTTTTTTTTACAGCAACTGTTCAACCATCCCTTTCTCTCCTGTAAATAACGCTCACCTTTTTCTTCTTCTTCTGGGCCTTTTCCTCATGATTACTTCTCACTGTTTTTAGTTTTACTTTTGTCTCGGTTTGTGTCTCTTCTCTTCTTCATTCCTTACTTTTCTCCCTATGAAGAAGGGCTTAGGCCCGACCACGTCGGGATATCCAACCTCACCTTCATTCAGTTTGACCCTTTTTCCTCCACACTTACACTGTATAGTTCGTCCAGAAGAGGCGGGGTTTGAATATCATTATTGCCACACCCACACTATTCGAACAACCAGAAGAGGCAGTGTGTCCTGTCGTTACTTCTCTCACCTGCATCGTTTATGCGATCAGCCGAGGCAATATTTGATTATCATTAGTATCAGTATCACACACCCATGCTCTTCGTCTATACAGGTAAAGCAAAGTGTGTCTGTCATTAGTACAACACCTGCACAATGCTTACAATCAGAAGAGGCAGAGCTTATGTATCATTGGTGCCACACCCCACATTATTTGCACACAAAGTGAGGTAATGTTTTTTTTTTTATTATTAGTACACACTCACACTATCCTTACAACCCGGAAAAGGCCATGTTAGTCTATCGTTAGTACCACACTTACGCTGTTCGTACAGCCAGCCGAGCAAGGTTGACTGTTGTTAGTCCTACACACTATTTCTACGACCACAGCAGGCAATGTGGGCCTATTACAGTAGTCCCTCTTACACGTTAGCTGTAAATCCTGGACAGGAGATGTTTGACCATAGTTAGACCCACACTCATACAGTTTGTACAACCGGAAGAGGCAATGTTTGAAAATCACTTGCCTCACACTCATACTGCTTGTACAAGCCAGAAGAAGCAATGTTTTGGTATTACTAGCTCAAGAACCCACATTTTTTTTTTGTATAAACAAAAAGGCAATGACTGATTATCGCTGGCGCCAGACCCACACTATTTCTACAAAACAGAACAGACAACGTTTGACAATCATTCTGCTTGTTCTACCCCCCCCTGAACTCTACGTGGAGTTGACAGGGCGCCACACTGAACAGTATTTCACCAGGTTCCTCCAGTTCTGTTGGTCGTGTGCCATGGTTGGGTCTGCAACGCGGGCTTCCCTGTCCTTTCTGCAGTGTTGTCTTCCAGCAGTTTGTTTATCGATTTATTTATTTATTCACTTTTTTTGTCCTCTTCCACTCCGTCTCCCACTCTCAACGGTTTCCTTAGAGCTCTGCTTTTGCTAGACCAGTGACTCTGGTTACATGGGCCATAAGGAACGTAGAATTCTTTTCTGTACTATTGTCAGTTCATTCATCGCTCATCATGCGCCCAACTTGACAAACAGAAGTGATTGCTCGTTCTTCATTTGTGTTGTCCTGAGGGTGTGTTCCCTTACCTGAAGAAGACCTAAGAGGTCGAAACTCGTATTTTGTCTGGTGATTGGCTGGTCCATATTGTTTGGCAAGAGTTATTTCAAACACCTTTTTTTAACGGTAAGATTATTCGTTGATCTTTGTATGGGCCTGCCTGAATCTTGTTACATGGTCATACTATTGTCAGTTGATCTTCTCCATGTGGCCCTACGTGCTGCTGTGATGGCTTCACGCACCTCTCCACAGGTGATGTGATCAGCACACCTGATGTTGAGCATCTCGCAGTATGGTTTGGGTTCTTTCCACATCTGAAGTGAGGTTCCATGTCTCACGTGCACACAGGAACATGGAACAGAAGAAAAAGAAACACCCGAAGGTGCTGGGGAGGACCCAGAGAAGCACTGTCTTCACCTGCCTTTAGAGCAGTCCTGTACCACCCTTGGAGGCCTGCGCTGTGTTGACGATGAGTACAGACGATGGGTGAGGTTCCATGTCTCACGTGCACACAGGAACATGGAACATAACATCGCATGCAAAAACTTGATCTTGGTGTTTCATGGCCGTTATTGTCCTACCATACAGATTTCAGACTTGACAGTGTTAATGCTGTCTTTGCTGCCCTCAAAGAGGATTCATGGTTTGGGCCTCTCATCGCTAAGAATGGATCCAAGGTAAAGGCGAACTGTTGAACACTTTGCAGCTTGTGTCCATGGACAGATATATCAGCACTGATGGTGGTATTGTGGCTGCCCATTAACGGGGTCCTCTAGGGGCTCAATGTCTTGTCACATCTTGCTGATGATTCATCCAGTGATTCTCGAAAGTTGTTTTTACTATCTGACAAGCCATGCATATCATTTGGAAATCGATAATTCTTCTTCTGGTTAATTACCTGCTGCCATGATCTTCATGAGCAGCAGCCGTGACATGTTCCTGTTAAATGTTGCAAAGTGTGAGAGACAGAATGCTGCTGAGACTAGGGAATCACTTTCCAATAGCAATGGTCAGATTTCAAAGCAGAATGACCTAGTACACTAAGACAACACTCTTTGCACACGCCACCACAATAACTGTGAACAACCAATTAGACTTCACAGCACAATGACGCATTACTCCGAGACAACACTCTTTGCACACGTCACCACAATAAATGTGAACAAGCAGCCAGACGTGACAGCACAGTGACATGTTACTCCAAGACAACACTCTTGACACACGTCACCACCAACACTGTGAACAACCAATCAGACGTGATAGCACAGTGACATGTGACTCCACTACCTTGTGTTTTCCCGCACTCTTCCCACTGGTCCTGTACAGGTGAGGTTCAGGTTGTCACCAACCTTCCATGACGTTTTGCCCGCAGGTGAAACAGTCATGGTCAGCTGCCCAGGAGACACTGGCAAAAGGGAGAGTGATTATTTCAGGTTAATTGTAAGCTTATGGACACAGACATTCTCTCTAATTTCACTCGAACAAGTATACGTGCATTCGTGCATGCATCCCTCCTTGTTGTGCATTCGTCTGCTTAAACATCTCTCACTCCTCCACGACAAAGCTTCATTCCATCATGCCCGCGTTCAAACACCTCTCGCCACTCCCACACACAAAACGTCCTTCCCTCAGGTCTTTTCTTCGAGCACCTCTCGCAACTCTGCTATAAATCTGTTCTTCCGGAACTCATTTGTTTCAACATTTTCCCGATACTCCCTTGCAAAGTAGTCTTTCCTCATGCCTTCGTTCAAATCAAACACTTCTCATCACTCCACTAAAAGAGATTTGAATGTACATGTTTGAAAATATCTGTATCAAGATTGTTTGAGGGAGCTGGGAATTCTCTACTTTGTGATGGATCAACCGTCAAAAGCTTCACTGACGTCATTTCCGGGAATGTCGACAACATGATTAGCCGTCGTTGGCACTGTGCCATCTGATTCCTGTACAGTAACATCTCTCCCTGGAACACGGCTGAGAATCTGACGTCACGCGTGCCCACCGCATGGCCAATTACTTTCTTTTTTCGTAGTGAGTAACCCCAGCAAGAAGCGATCATTAGCGAAGCAAACTTGCTTGTCATGAACACAACAAGAAGACATGATTGTACTTAAATACCCCCAAACACTGCATGCACTCCCAAAAATCCAACAATTTTTACCATCGATATACTGACGGTGTCATTACTCAAACATCAGTGAAACAACGGCTGTGTGGGGAGGCCAGGGAGAGTCATGATAAGCAAAGCAAAAGCAAACTGATTTCTCACACAATTCCCCCTGCTTAATACCTTTACACGCATACAAAGAGGGAGAGGAGGAGTGAGGCGATGGGGTTGTGTAGTTAAGTGGAGTGGTGTGGTATATGTGACGGTTGTGGTTAAGATGGATAATGCTAAAAGAAGGGGGGGGGGGGGGGGGGGGGGGGGGGGGTATGTATTATTTTAAAAAAATGTATATATATGTATATAAAGGATAGTAATGATAATAATGATAGTGATAGTAATTATAATGAATAAGTAGAAGAATAAAAATGAGAGTAACTGTATATATATATATATATATATATATATATATATATATATATATATATATGTATATATATATGTGTGTGTGTGTGTGTGTGTGTGTGTGTGTGTGTGTAGAAAGAAACTTGTGGAGAGCGTGGCAGCAGAGAGTCCTCAGAAGAGAAGCTCCCTTATAGCAAGTGTTTCGGCCCTTATCTCCTGACACTCTAGGGGGTTGGGCCACACCCAGTTCATGACTCCGGATGTCCCTCTGCTGCCCCCCTTTTTTCCCATCTTGGGACGAGCCATGGCTGGGATTGGAACCCATGCCCCTCTGGACATGCTCATTTCCGCTTAATGACTCACTCACTAACCACTGAGCCACAGGGACACCTGATATTTGTAGGAAAGTTAAGCCTTATGAAGTTCACTTTTGTTCCTCCTTGACCAGATCCAACTTGAACACCTCTCTGCCGCTTCTGCCCATTGCTTTCAGGGCTCTGGTTTTTTTTTTTCCCTCCCTGCAACTGAGAGCTGTTACATGAAGCTGTATGCAGACGTTCCTACAAACCCCCCTAGCTCCAATTTCTGCAGTGAGGACTTTGGCCTGATAGCCTTCTCTCCTCAGGCTGTTTGCCAGAACAGCATACTTTTCAGTCTTGTAGATTTGAGCTGCCTCCATTCTGTTCTCATATGGCACCGTGAGCTCAATCATGATCAGCTGCTTGGTTGACTGAGAGTGGACTACTATGTCTGGTCTCATGCCACTCTTGCTGATGATCTCTGTGGGTGACTATTCCATTCTGAGAGGTCTGCTGTGCACTCCGAGTCATCTGCCCCGTCCAGCAGACTCTGCCTGCATGTCCCGAGTGGCACTGTTGTTCTTGGCCATGATTCGCAGCCTCCTGCCGTGAAGAATGTTGCGGGTGCTTTTGGAGTCCTGATTTTCCTTTTGTGGTGTTGGTACTAGCCCAGACTACTTGTACGATTTCTTTGAGCACTTGGTTGTGCCTCCATGTGTACCTTCCTTGAGCCAGGGCTACTTTACATGAGCTTAGGACATGCTCCACTGTTTGTTTTTTCATGTCAGAGGGGGCATGAAGGATCGTCTGTTTTTCCCCCCCCCCTTTCACCAGGTTTGCATTTGAGGCAGAAGGTCATATGCAGATCTGAGAATGAAGCTGATCCTGAGAGGGGCCATGTGCCAAATGTCATTCAAGTGAGACTTCTTTGGAGTGCATTCTCCCACGATGTCCATTGCCCTTGCTGGCTCTACTGGACTGCTTTTTGGAGTCTTTTTTGGTGTTCTACTTTTCTCATCGCCAGATCATCATGTCTCTTTTGGCTTTTCCTTTGGCCTTTGACTACCATTCAGTTTTGGTCACCCCCAGTCCTTGTCTGTTGGTCTGTGTGTGTCCTGTTACTTCTCTGATCTTGAGACTTCCTTTTGCAGAATCCATCACCTCTTGAACTTTCCATTTTCTGCCTGTCTTCAGCTGGGGCTTGATTGCTTCAACCACTTTGTCTCCTGAGTCCTCCAGCATGCTTTGAAGTCTGATTTTCCCTGCTTTATATTCCTCCAGGATGGATTTCAGTGGTAGCTTTTCAGCTTTGCTTGGCGACAGTACAGCGCTATGTCAGTCAGACAGGGTGGGACACCAAGCCATTTCCTTGTGAACTTGTTGATTTTGGATTCCATTGCCTCCACTATGCTGGTGCAGATGTCGTATATCATCAGAGGCCATAGGAGCTTTGGGTATCAGCATGAACTGCAGACACCAGACCTTGTATTTGCCAGGGAGCCCACACTGGTCAATGGTCTCCAAGCCTTCTTCCGACATCTGTTTGGTTTCTTTTGCTCTCCGTGTGTCTTTCAGCGTATCATCATACCATCCTCCAAGGCTCTTGACGGGCTCTTCTGTGACTGTTGGAATGGTCCTGGTTGGCAACACTGAAGACCACAGATTCGGCCACTTTCCCTTTCCTCAGTGAGAGACTCCATGATTTCTTTGGCTTGAACTTCATTCTGGATGAGGCAACTATGTCGTCCAGCCTCTCCAGCACGTGACTTGTCTCGTCTTCTCTGGATGAAATCACTGTAGGGGCATCTTGTATCCATCGCCAAGGTCTGTTTGCCTTGCGTTGCTTGTTGCTGCTTTCAAGATGGCTTCCACTGCCAACACGAACAGTATAGGGGAAATGCACAGCCCATTGCAATGCCCACTTCCAAGTTGATCCAATCTGTTGTGTATTCCTTGGTAGAGAACCGCATTGAGAAGCCATTGAAGTACTTCTTGAGCATGTCGCGGATGTTCTTTGGCACACATGTACATCTCAAGAGCCAACTGTGTCATCTCATGGGGTACAGATCCATATGCGTTTGCCAGGTCAAGCCACACTACGT
Organism: Conus betulinus; assembly: GCA_016801955.1. Taxonomy (NCBI): domain Eukaryota; kingdom Metazoa; phylum Mollusca; class Gastropoda; order Neogastropoda; family Conidae; genus Conus; species Conus betulinus. The sequence continues at coordinate 5,625 of JADBJO010013533.1, read as the reverse complement.
CCAGGTCTCTCTTTTCTGTTTTTGCTCTTTGGATTGCGTCCCAGATCATTGTGGCGTGTTCTACACAGCCAGCCACGCCTGGGATGCCACCTTTCTGGACTGACACATCCAAGTACTTGTTTTCCATGAGGTACTTGGTCAGCCTTGCTGCCATGACAGAGAAGAAGATTTTCCCTTCGACGACGTTCAGTAGTGATATTGGCCTGAACTGGCTGATGTCACTTGAGTTTTTGCTCTTTGGGGATTGTACACACCATCTGCCATCATCCACTGGCCGCTTGATCTGTCTGATTTCTCCAAGCTGATCGCAGCAGCCTGTGGAGCCACTCCAGCACCTTGGGACATTTCTTGTACAGCTGGTAAGGTATTCCGTTTGGCCCTGGTGATGATTTGGCTCTGGCTTTGTCGACCACCTTCTTGATTTCCGCCAACGCTGGAGGCTTGTCATTGAAACTGTTCCTCAGGGTTGGTTGGCCACACCAGACCTTGAATGTCGAGTGGTGTTTTGCTCTGTGAGTCAGAGTACGTTTTCCTAAGATGCTGCTCAAAAAACTCCTTTGTCCACACTTAGGGCCCTAGATTTTGGCTGCTCGAACAGAGTTCTGGCAAACTGGATGGCGTCTCT